>JABCKI010005775.1:0-48054 GCA_018282025.1 Sphagnurus paluster
TTTTACTTCATAATAAATTATTTTTCATTGCATTTTTGTATTACAAGGCTATATACATGTGGGGAGGGCTCGAGAACAGTAAATTGGAGAGCAAGAGAGCGCGAAAGCCGGTAGGAAGGGAGCCGAACATCGTTCGGACCCTGCCAAAGCGCTTATTTCTGGAAGCGGGGCTGATCGCATGTCCCTGAGTGACCTATGCGTCTGTCCAACGCAAGTTGGACGCTGCAGACGTGCTCCCGCCCCCTCGAAGGAGTCGCGACGACGCAGGCAGGCAGCGCCGCGCCGCGCCGTCACGCATCACGTGACTGTAAATCATTTCTAATAAGTAGTCCGGCCCGGGGCGGTATGAAACAGGGATTCAACTTCGCGTTTGAAAAAGTATATCGCTAGGTGTAGAAATTCAAGCAATGTATGAGAGAGTTTTTATTATTTCTACATATGCTTCGACGCTCTAAACCTCTATAATTTTGCTCTCTAGTTTGCCGAAAGCCTAATACGCACTGCGTTCGCATGGGCATCGAGTCCTTCACAGTCCGCTAGAGTCGCAACAACAGGCCCGAGTCGTTTGAGACCTTCTGAAGAAATTTGCTGCGAGGTGATATGCTTTTGGAAGGATAATGTGTTGACCCCACTAAACTGGCGGGCGTATCCATTCGTAGGAAGGGTATGGTTTGTTCCTGACGCATAATCACCACAACTAAAAAGACATAAGAATGATGAAATCTTTCGAGATGGAATAACCAACCTTTCAGGTGTGAATGCACCAACGAACACACTCCCAGCATTCTCAATCTCAGCGACACGCTCTGACGCATCCTCCAAATGTAGAATTAGATGCTCGGGAGCATACTCATTAGAGAATGTGATTGCCTCCTCTGTCGAATATGTCTTCACGATGATGCTCTTCGGGATAGACTCCCGGACAATTGCAACTCTGGTCAGTGCATTAGCTTGAACATCAACCTCCCTCTCGATCTCTACGAGTTTTTCGGCACTTAGGTTTATGGCCACAAGGACAACTTGGGAGTCAGCGCCATGCTCCGCTTGAGACAGAAGATCAGCTGCAACGAATGCGGGATTCGCGCTGTAGTCGGCCATGACCTGGTTGGTAATAAACAATTAGGGGCCGAGTTCAATATTACATGACTCAAGCTACACTCACCAAGACTTCCGAAGGCCCAGCAGGCATGTCTATCGACACCAAAGCATCCGTGTCGTTCTGAACCAACATCTTTGCCGCAGTGACCCATTGGTTACCAGGCCCGAAGATCTTGTCAACTTTTGGGACCGTAGTAGTTCCATATGCCATGGCGGCGACTGCCTGGGCGCCTCCGGCCTTCAAAATGGTCGATGCCCCAACTCGGTGAGCAACGTACATGACCTCCGGGGAAATACTTCCGTCAGCTCGGGGAGGGGTTGCGAGGACGATTTCTTTGCATCCCGCAACTTGAGCAGGGATGCCAAGCATCAATGCAGTTGAAGGAAGAATCGCGGTTCCGCCTGGAACATACAAGCCGACGCGACCAATGGGCCGTGCAAACCGTGTGCAGACCACCCCAGGCATCGTCTCGACGACGAGCGGCTCTTTGTCAAGTTGGGCGGCATGGAATTTGTAGATGTTAGAATACGCCTGGTCGATAGCAGCGCGGACCTCGTCGCCGATTTCCATCGTCTCGGACGCAAATGGCGGAAGTATAACGGTGGATTTGAGTTGAACTTTGTCAAATTTGGCTGTAAGCTCCAGGAGGGCGGCGTCGCCGCGTATGCGCACGTCGTCAACAATTGGCTTGACCTTGGAAATCATCTCGTCCGACTTGAGCACTGGCCGCCTCATTAGTTGCAGGCGGTCCTCGGGTGTGATTTCAGCGAGATCTACTGTTCTCATGCGAATTTTGGGTCCAGAAATTTGATTTTGAAGTGAAAGTTGCTTGGTGGACAACGATGTGGTCGTTTTGGGCTCCTTTGTCCATTGTGGTTTGGCATTCCCTGGCCTGCGCGTAACACGCTTTGCCTTCGCATCAATCGATTGCTCGATTTCTGCTATACCAACCCCGGCTTGGATGCATTTTGCCAAGACAAAATAAAGGAGATCAGCTGCCTCAAAGGCGACGTCCTTCTGCGCCTCCGCTCGGCAAAGTTCATCAGCCTCCTCCATAATCTTGGACTGAAGAAGGGCGGGATCGTCAAATAACCTTCGCGTGTATGATCCTTTAGGAGATTGTTCGAGACGAGAGCGCAGCGTGCTCTCCAATGCTGGAAGTCCATTTACTTCCCCAAAACAAGACTGTCGGTTCAGGTGACAGAACCCAGCCCCTCGCTGCTTAACGCGGAACTCCAACGAGTCTGAGTCGCAATCTAACCGGATGTGCAATACCTCCTGTGTGGCGCCCGATGTTTCACCCTTCCTCCAAAGGCCATGCTTTCGCGACTGGTAGACACCTTTGCCAGTGATGATACTCTCCCTCACAGACTCAACCGATGAATACACAAGACCAAGGGAGTGTCCAGTTTCCGAAGATACGATGGTGGGGAAGAGAGCGTCTGGGCGGTCGGAAATAATAGGTGCCAGGAATACATCTGCCACGTTGATTTGACTCTGAGATGTGGGTGAGAGCGTCAGCTGCGATGTAGGGATCACGGGCTTGGCTCCAGTGGCGAGCAAGGCGCGAATGGTGGAAACTGAAGGCGGAGAGGTAGTACCTGGGAGTACATGGATAGAAGAGGTTGCGAAAAATGTCGAGACCGAAGAAATAAGGTCGATATCAATTGTTCGCGTTTTAAGGAACACGCCAGATACACCATTACGAACGGTGTCAGTCAGTGCACTAACGTTCCTGACGTCTAGGAGAAGACACAGGCGCTCGGATGGGACGCCAGCGCTGATTAGTTCCTTCGCGAGAGTAAGTGGTAAGATAACTTTTTCGACACCCTCGTTTAGCCACGATAAGATGTGATCTAGTGTGGCATCAGGGGTGTTTTCCAGTGTGATGTAGTATCGGTGACCAGGGAGATCAGTGAATTGGGATGGCGGAATCACAATGGGGCCGATTCTAGAGAGTACTGGGATCCAGTCCAGCCCTTGTTCGTCGAGTAGAGGCAAGAAGACAGCCATCTAGATGGGAGCGTTGCGTACGATCGAAAAATCGAGTCGGCCGAATTGGGGAAATTTCGATTAGATTCTAGGTTGAACCACAATAAATACATACAGTAAATTATAGGGAGTTACATTAGACGTGTACAGAATGCATCCGGTATGTAAATAGTTGTGTCTGTAGAGACAGAAAGGTGTACATGTGCCCCAGAGGAATTAGAGTACAGAGACAGAAATGTACATTCAAATCCAACCAGTTGGAGCCTCTGGAGGCGATCGTACGAGACTATAACGACCCTCACTTCGTCCACGAGGATTGCCCTTCCACGACTGAGGGGTCGGTATTAATGACCTTGATGGCGCAGTATCGGCTGGGCTACACTTTGTACTTTTCCCATCCGATCCATTAGAGTCGCGTGGATTTGATCGGATATCGCTCTCAACACGCTCAAGCAATGTGTGCAAACTGTATACAGAAGCATGCAGGCTCTGCGCGGAAGCAGCAGTACTTGAGCTGTATCCACGCATGTGCAAACGAGGGCCATTGCGCATACGTATCTCATCCGTGCACAGTTTCTGTAAGGGTTCGAGATTCAGATACGCGGCCTCATCACGAAGTTCAAGAAGGCACTCTAGCCGCGTATTGGATGAGGAATGCATAAGGATACTTCTCGGGAGAGTCTCTGGTGCTTCTAGGGACGCGACAGGTGACCGGAGATAGTTGAGGATGTGTGTATAGCTGAAATATGGTGTAAGCATGGTGTCGGGAAAATGATAGAGGAACATACGGGTTACTTGGGCGATCAAGGAAAATGTGAATACTGAAAGAGGCCTGTGGCAAAAGCCCCTGGGAGGTGAGATGGTGTCGGTACGTAGACATGTGATCATCGCTTTCAACAGAGTAAATAGATGAGGTCGTCGAGCCTTGTTCAGATGGGAATATAAACGAAAGATATTCGGACAAATGCGACGGGCGAGATCGTAGGGTCTCTAATGTTGTTTTGTGCGCAGCGGTGGAAGTTTCCAGCGTGACTATGATCTTGGAAGGGTCAACAGCACCTGTTGGGATCTCTGAAACCAAAATAGGCCTGAATGCAGGTGGTGCAGGGTATGGGAAGTTGTTGGTAGGCATCGGTGGGAGATGGCCCTCCTCGGTGTTCTGAGAAGATTTCATCTTGAGGGAGGGTCGAAGAGGAGGTGAGTTTGGCGGAGAATGTACAGGGGAGGGGGTTAGCAAAGGTGCTGCGGGTGGAGCGCGTGTAGGGCGAGGTTGTCTAGGAGCCTCAGACGTCCCAACATCCCGGATGTCAGTTTCTGTGTCTCCAGACAACGGAAGGGGTGGCAATGGTGGGCTAGTCGGTGGAGTGATATTGTCCAGGGATGGCGCTTTCTCCGATGATATGGAGCTCCGGGACCTTGTGGCTCCTGGGCTAGCAGACGGGTCTCTGGCTTTCCCATCATGAGTGAGACGTACTCCCGTTTCGCGCAGGGCCTCATCAGGAGTCCTGACGATGGTAGCGCCTGAGCCAAGGGTCCCACTACGTGTGTGCGATACCAGGTCAATTGAGCGAATAAGCTTCGGCTCGGATATACGAGTCGGTTTCGAAGGGGCGTAAGGAGAGGATGAAGATTGGGTGGAAGTACGAGACAGCCAGTGCATCGTATTGGAGAGGGAGGGTTTACGGGCGTGCGGAGGGATCTTTTTGGGAGAAAGTGGGGTAGCAAGGACAGTGGCTTGAGAGGTAGGGCGGCTCGCAGCAAGGGGATAAGAAATAGGTGGTGGTTGGGGAGTGCGTGTTGCGCGTGGAGGTGACGAATGAGGCTTTGTGCTGTTGAGCATGATGGAACAGTTCTGGCAAGGACAAGTCCGTCAAAGAGTGCTTTAAGTCCATTCTGGCCCGAGCTAGTGAATTTTCTGTTTCTTTGTTCTCCAGAACAATAGACAAGGTCCTCCAAATTGGTACAATGCCAAGTTCAATCATTGTTCACAGAAATCAAAACTCCCATGCACGTGCTCCGTGGACCAGCATGGACCCTACCACCAAATTCCAGGACGCTCGCCCATACGCTGTCCTCTCTGTTTGCCCATCCCTCGCCGCTCTCTACACGTATCATTCATCTTCCTCGCCAAAAAATTATGATTGGTGCCCGAAATGCGCTTCGTACCTTCCAGACGGCTTAGCTGAGGTTCGGGTGACGCGCGTGAAATCACAAACATCAAGAAAAAGGATGGAGCGGGCGCTGCGCACCACTTGCAGAAATTGTGGTTGGAGCAAAAAATTGTATATTCAAACCAATACGACGACCTCGCACCACACACAGACAAAGCCTCTTCCAATCTCATTACCACAGACCATAACAACATCCTCTACGCCATCAAAGCGCTCCATCGCCTTACAGACACCCCAGCCTCTGTCTACAGCACCAAAATCGAAAGCCAAGAAGAAGAGCGGTTTACAAACTCTACTCTCTCAAAATCGTGAGAAGGAGGCCCAAGAACGGTCAAGGGGTACTGGTGGTCTGTCTGGAGGTCTAGGGTCCTTTTTGAGTGCTCTGTGATTAGAGATTTCGTGTAGACATATACATACATCATTCACTGCAGATTTCTCTTCGAATGAAGAAGGCAGGTTCTCGATGAAGCGGCCCGGCCAAAATGGTACAAATACGACGACCGCAAGGAACAGGGGAAGTGTGTCTAGAGCGTAGAAGAACGCCTCGGAGGTAGCAAGGCGTCCTGCATATCCTTCAGAAAGCTCAATAACACGGAACATCGACCGAATCTGGAGCATACAATTATGACGGTGTTCAAGGGCGATGAGTGAAATTCGTACTAGGATTCCAATGCAGCTAACGAAAAGAAGAGTCGCGAGGGTGCGCCAGTCATTGAACCACCCTTTAGACCCGTCCCTCCGCCAGGTTCCAGGACTCTGCGTATACACACGGTAAAGGAACACAGTGTACAGACAAGTGAACGTCACAAATGAGATAAGTTGGACGACAAGGCCTGCGAGGAATATCTAAGAGTTTTGAGTTAGTATTAAATGCTTTAACAGTAAATTACGCCCCACCCTTGAGCCGACATAGTTCGAATGAAGCGATTTGGCTGATGCGGACAATGATCCTCCTGCAGCCTGGCAGGTTATGTCAGATGCTATATCACCGGGCTTGACGGAACATTCACTTGGATAAGGAAGGTCGTAACATCAGAAATGACGAAGGCCATCGTGATTCGACGGGCTGGGACAAGAAGATATTTATCTGCACCGATGTGCTTGGCGATCCGCCCAAGAAGGATATAATCTGCGGCGATAAATGCACATGGCTGGCCATATCTTATAAGAGCCTGCGCATTGCAAATTACAAACGAAGAGCATACCGAGAGCACCACAAACAGATACTGAACGATATATAGAGTTGTCGAGCGTGGGTGAAGGTGTAGACCGAATCGTATCGACAAGCCAAATGCAAAACCTGTCCAACCAACTCATCAGTGTACACACGAATCCTTCGACGATCCACCTACAGTAGGCACCAATCACCATCGACGTCATCCATTTTGCTCCCCATCTGTATAAGCAATACGATTGAGATAAGGCGGCGAGCAGAACCAAAGCTGTGTGATCATAAATATAATTTCAAGGTAGAGTGGTTAATGAAGACATACAAAATGCGGTCCCCGTGAGGGTATTAGAGGCGATATATCTTAGAGGATTTTCAGGGTCGTTTTTGGGGTCCGCGTAGGGGTCTGTAGGGGGAAAGATTTCTGGAGTTGTAGCCTTGACGAGAGAATGAAACGAGAAATAGAAGGAGAAGAAAAACATCTGCTGGATGCTGGTCATGGAGGGGAGTGCAGGAGAAGAAATTTGAGTGCCTGTTCCTACATGATGTAGGATATGTCTCCTATGAATTGAGTTTACAACTCCCGAATTCCCATAAGTCATGAAGATCTTGGCGGACTTCTTGTGCCTAAAAATATTACAACTTCCCAGTAAGTTCCAAGCAATAAGTTTTTTAAAAAGAAAAACTTTACCATGCGATAGGATGTACTCATGAGCCATGTGCATCCGGCGGCAGTATCAGTCGGCCCGCGGGCCCCGATGCCCTCATGTCGATGCCGAAAACGAATCTTCAAGAAGGCCTCACTCAATAGAAAGAAAGGTGGCATGTGAAATACTCCAATGCCGCAAAGGCCGAAATGATATCCAGAATATGTGAAGGAGCAAGAACCTTGATATCAGCTTCATACTTCGGACTTATACTTAATTTCAGCGTCAGTACACTTTGGAAAATAGGCCTAGTAATTATACTGAATTTGTGCTATAAAGTTTATAATTCAAGCACTTACCAGATTACGACTCGGTTCTCTCGCTGTCTCTTAGCATCTCCAAAAATTTCTAATATGACTTAGTACAGTCTTCCCTAAGAATAATTAGGCAACTTAATCGGGAGTAATGGCACACTGGCAGGCCAACGCGTGAACGAATGTTTACTGGCATGCCGTGCGACGATAAATGAGGCCAATGATTATGTACGACGTTGAGCCGCTGGTTGCCTAGATTGTTCTCCATGGCATCACCAAGTCAATATTGTCTCAGCTTTCTCGTATTATGCGAACTAAAATGGCATAGTTGAAGTATTCGATTTTCTCAATGTAGCACCGCTAAAGCTGATGCGTTGAGCTAGCCTTGGATATTGATCATGTCACTGCATTTCGGGTCTTTTATATCACTTGAAGTGATGGAGAGAGTAGGTTTCGTGGCGTACCTAAACCTGATCTGTTCTCGGGCGTAGTATTTAATTAGAAGCCGCGCTGTAGAAGTTCAACGATCAACAGCTGCCATTATTTAATCTGAGACGGAAGATTGATCAGTCGACTTGAGTACAAGGTTTCCCAGACAGATTAATTTTGTCCAATGGGATCCCAGGTACCGTAACTGAAAAAGGTGTATGGAAGACTGATCAAGTCCATGTGGTAAACGGTGTGAAGCTAACGCAGTGGTGCCCAGAGATCATATAGTTCTTTATCTAAAGGGTCGAAACAGGTCAAAAGCGAAGGGTCGGAGCGCACAACTATGTGCCTTCCGGGAGTGCTGGCAGACGATGGAAAGATGTTACGAAACGTGGAACGACTGGCACTAGGAGGCAGAGATCCAGAAAAAGTAGAGGTTGTGGACTTGAGGGAAGGATTTTTTAGTTAATATTCAAAGATGTGGTGAAAAGCGTACCTGGTCCGGGCTGTGGTTGACGTTCTGATTCCTGAGAGGGGGCGAGGGTGTCATAGGGCTACTGGGTTGTTCTGGCAGTTCAACTGGCATCAGATTCATTGAAAAATAGAAAGGGAAGAGTTACCTGTGGAGAATGCAGTGAATGGAGAGGATGATAGTGGGTGGTTTGTTTGGGACATGGTGGTCATTAGCACTGGCGGCCTTTACCTTGAGGCAATGTGACTTGCCACATCGTGACCTTGTCACGACGTGTACGGTCCAGTCACCTGTCTAGATCATATCAACGACACTTGTCTTTGTACTTCATCCCGTCATGAATATCTTCCGAAGCCGTACGAATTTTTTCTTAAATTAAAAGGAAAATACTGACATCGATCCTCTCAGTCATCGGCAAAGTCTGGCGTTCGTTTTCATTTAATCTATTTGAATGATCTGCTTATTGGAGGTCATAGAGGATCCTAACGCTGCAGAGGTAGTGAAGATCTCCACAGGTGCAGACTGAATTTTTTTATTTAAAAAATTATTCCTTTAAACATTCGTATTGAACTTCAGGGCAACTATACCTCGTCCGACCGGGAAACATCCGCCCTTCTCGAGAATGCATGTACGCAAACTAGAATTTCTCTATTCACCACTCGTTAACACGTAAAGGAAAGTTACAATGAAGCCATGGCGACTATTCGTCGCGTACCTAACATGGACCACAACTTTCAACTTGTCATAACGAGAGTATACGAGGACGGAGACCAGGAATTGTTAGAGGACGAGGACGAGAGTACGTCCACTACGAAACCTCAACAGTATCCTGAAAAATTAAACCACATCATTTTTAGCTGATGAAGAGCGAGTATTCCTCATCAGTAAAGAACTTGAGTTTCGCACAGGAAAGAGCGACAATGAACCCGTATTCTTGTGGCGCGACCTACACGGCGATATCGATGAATTCTATGAATTTGTCGCGCCGGGAACAAATGATCCGACACAAGCTTTCTTTGAAACTTGCATGTATCGTGCAATGTATGAGCGCAAGTACAAATCAAGTGCTGAGAACACGAGTGACTCTGACTTCAAGGAATTCATGTAGTGAGTCAATTCTTGATTGGCTCGTACATCTATTTATTTATTTTTGAACTTTCAGTCCTCTTGATGATGTTACCACCACCCCAAAACCAAAGGTGAACCCACGTCGGAAGGCACCCTCGAAACGGGAGCCAGAGTCTCTCACTGCTGCAATAGAATCCCTCTCAGTAGATGAACCTTTTGAGACACCCCATCCGAAAATTCCAAATTCAGAACCGAAGAAGGCTGCATCTGCACCAGCAATGGAAGCTTTACTTTCCTACGAGGCTGAACTCTACCTCTGGGACGCACCAAATGAGGATTTTATCAACCAGGGTATCCTCATTGCCGCAATCCAAAAGAATGCCCCATTTTCGTACTACCTTACGGCCTCGAATGACTCAGGAATCCTGTTGGCACACAAGATCTCTGGCGACATGAATCAACGTTTCTCTCACAAGATGTTATCGCTCACGTGGAACTACCAGGCGGACGATGGCTCTCAGAGCAGTTGGCTTTTCCGATTTAGCGAGGAGCACCTTGGAAATTTCCTTCAGAAATTTACTGAGTGTTTATGGGAAAGTCTACACCAAATGCCATGGGCAAAGTTAAAAGTTGGTCTTCCTTTTCTTTTGGCGAACCTTGAAAGACTAATAGTGGTGGACCAGGCAGAGGAACAAAAATATGCCATAGATGCCAACGAAGATGTGGAGATGGTTGACGTTGAAAACGATTCAGAAGAAGATGAGGACGAGGTTGAGGCGGAGTTGGACCCCGAGGAAGGTACGTATGTCATCAAAGCTACTGTTTTGCTATTTTTCACCGTATTCCAATAGAACCTAGTGAGGACGAAGAAGATTACGACGAAGTTGATGAGCACCCAGAGATGGCTGGCACTGACCGCAACTCACAGTTGACAGTCGGCTACAAAGGCGACCGATCCTACGTTGTTCGGGGAAATAATATCGGTGTCTTTAATCACTCTGCTGGAGCAGATGTTAAATACTACGCAACAATTAGCAAAATCGCTACACCGAAAGGAAAGGAATTCAAACCAAAGCATGTGCGCCATAAAGGATTTCATCTCCACGAATGCTTACTAACATGCTCAACAGGTCATGTTACATGATCAAGACACGAAGATGGTCATGATGAATCCTTCTGACCCTCATTCTCTTTTCAATATGGACATCGAACGAGGAAAGATAGTAGAAGAGTGGAAGATCCACGATGATATTACCGTTGACCACATTGCGCCAGATAACAAGTTCGCACAGACTACCCGCGAACAAACCCTTGTTGGTGCCTCCCACAATGCCCTCTTCCGGATTGACCCTCGTGTTTCCGGAACAAAAATGGTTGAAAGTCAGTTCAAACAATATGTTAGCAAGAACAAATTCTCGGGGGTCGCCACAACACAGGGCGGTAAGCTAGCCGTGGCGAGTGAGAAGGGCGACATCAGGCTTTTCGATTCTATCGGAAAGAACGCAAAGACTGCCCTTCCTCCTCTTGGAGATCCCATCATCGGTATCGACGTGACGGCAGATGGTCGATTTATTGTGGCAACCACCAAGACATACTTGCTTTTGATCGACACTCTCATCGGTGAGGGTCGGTACCAGGGCCAGCTAGGGTTTGATCGCAGTTTCCCCGCCACTGCGAAGCCGATGCCCCGCCGATTGCAACTACGCAACGAGCACGTTGCATACATGGGTAGCATATCGTTTACCCCGGCCAAGTGAACAACACCACTCTCCTTTTCATTTGATGACCCTAACCACCTCATTCATAGGTTCAATCAAGGCCAGGGACAAGAAGAGAACGCTATCGTCACTTCTAGTGGGCAGTTCGTCATCGCCTGGGATTTCAAGAAGGTGAAGAAAGGACATCTTGATCAATACGAGATCAAGAAATACGAAGATTATGTTGTCCAAGATAACTTCAAATTCGGCGACGACAAAGAAATTGTACGCCCATCGTTTCGTGTCATATCTGAAGCTTCGGTTGAATCGTTGTAAACAGATCGTTGCCCTCCAGAACAATGTCCTTGCGGTTAACAAGAAAAACTTGAAGAAACCCACCCGCCATTCACTCGCTCCCGAGGCAAGTTTCGGGAGCCGCTCTAACATCGTCAACGCGCCTTATTAAGTTTTGTGTAAACCTCGAGCCTTGACGACGACTTGAGTTTCTTATCAGGAAAGAATTTAGGGATGTAACAATAGACTGTATTTGACGATGATTAATTCTACGTTTCTATACTTATGTGGGTGAATTACTAAATCTTTCTTCAATCATTTGTTTCCGTGGTTAATGCCCTATCGTCCTAAACCACGCTACAGTCAATTCCCAACACGCTTTTCTGGCTTGTTGCGTTAAATTTTCAGCTTCTAAGTGGTGTATATTGCACATAATTATATGTCTAATCCCACCAGGAAGTGATTGAGTGGGAGATCCGTATGGTATTAATTTGGGTATTAATTTGGAGAAAATATGAGTGGAAAATGTCAAGTCAAAAGTGGTATAAAAATGAAAGTAGGTCATTAAAATAGCCCAGAATGGTTGTAAGGGGTGGTTAGGCCTTGCGCAACTCTCCATACCTAGTAAAACGTGAACATAGATCAGGTCAGAAGGGTTTTCAAGCAACCCCAGGACCAACCAACCAACTTAAATGATGAATTCCCCTTTGGGACAAGTTGGAAGCTCTGCGATACTTATCAGTATAAACATAGTATTACGATGGTGTCGTAACTTACTGAAATATAAAACTAGCGCTTTTCGCGCATATAGCTGCGGCTGGTTGCACCATCTCGAGAATCAACGTATCGACCAACCCCAAGATGCCAAGCAATGCGAGGTATAATTAGGGTCAAGCCCAGCAAGATCGTTGCCCATAGCATAGGGCTCCAGTTCCGAAAATTCCATCGTTGATCGCCTAGAGCCCACAAAGTAACATATAGATGCAGAAGGTCGCCCACCATAAGTGGTGTAAGCAAAGCGAAAGCAATTCGTTCTTGTAGGGCCACCTGATCATGAAGATGCCTCCGCGCAGCGGATAGGATAAAGCAGTTCACCGCCCCGACAAGGGCGCAGACATGGCCAAGTTGGATAATGGTCACAATTGTCGCTTGCGGGAGCGTAGCCGGAGGGGGGCTACTATTCCGCCAAGGCGCCTGCGCATTATGTGTCTGGTGAAATAATTAGCCACCATTCTGATTATAGGATCAGTCCACTCACACCCTGTGGGTCACTGTTGATTCAATTAGTTTTTGAAGAGTATAGAGCCAGAAGAAAAACGTACATTATTGCCCCGATGAATCCAGTGAATGTCAGGAATGGCTCGTATACGGCGAAGATGAAGTAGTAGAAATCGGGAATCGCGGAGGTTTGTTTCATCTTGGACCAAGTTTTGTGAAGGATCGTGTGTGGATTTGTGTGGATTATATAGCTTGGAGATTACACAATGCACAGTTCCAAGTGTGTGCAGTGCGGCTTGTCAGAAACCGGGGCCACATAGACGATATTAAAGTGGCCTTCCCCGTGTACTTGTATTGTTTAAAAGTTGCCCGCCTTACCGGCATTGGGCACGTAACATCAGTTACGTGAGATAGATCAACCTGCCCTGAATCTTGTACTACTTCCCTATTTCCTTGATGTCTCCAGTCCCGCATCTTACATCACGGTCTTTCTTTAACCAAGGTTGGTGCGCGCTCATCGCTAGCTAGCCTAATGGAGGGGACCTAGACAACTCCTAACAAGGATGAAGGATATAATGCTCATTCAGTGACCTGTGTCTTCTACAGCTTGAGCTTCGCTTCCTTCTGACACTTCATTTCCACGAACCCAATGTTTTGCTGTTAATTTTCAGCTAATAGTGATAGTGATATTCATACTAGTGTCACCACGTACGTTAGGTCCGAATTATATTTATTGCGACGCTGTATCTATCTAAAGCTTCGTGTTGAAAATATTCCTGTCCGACAGGTATTTCTGATGCTCTTGTCGATGTGCAATGATAGACGCGTCCACCCCTCGGCGCCAAAACGCGATACAAATCTGTTTCGTATGTTCAGTGGGGCGAAGGATCTCGATGGATCACACGTACCCCGCCAATGAAGTTGTATATAGCATCTAATAACACATTGTTCTGTGGTGACGCGCCCCTTGTCGCAGATCGGAACAGATTGCCCAAAAGGTCAGCAGTAATGTGGAAATTATTTTGCTCAACGCCTGTACTCGAACATGTAGTCAGGACCCCATAAAACATGTGTATTTCAAGAGTTACCGTGTAAGAGACCTTCCGCGGCCTTTTCAGGTTCCATGCCATCGTCAGCCTCCTCGATTTTCAAGGTAATTTTAGGTTTTGTTTTATTTTCCTCGACATATCCAGGGCTGTAGATAGTACCGGGAAAGAATATGTGTACAGAGACACCATAGAGTAGGAGCTCGGATCGTAAAGTTTCGGCGAGGCCTGCACAACACGGGGTTACAAGGATACCAGGACTTCAGACTTCAACATACCTCTCAACGCGTGTTTGGCCGGAGAATAAGAGGAATATCCGACCATAGACATATACCCCAAGAGAGACGAAACGAACACTATCTTTCCGGGGAATTTGCTTTGTGCCATTCGCTTCGTGGCTGCCTAGATGTCCGTCACTGTTAGCAATGGGGGAAAAATCCTGTGCAAGTTAACAAACCAATGCCGACCATGCTTGCACCCAGTAGCCGTTATCCATTCCAAGTCTAAGTGAAGCTTCATCCTGGTCCACGAAGAACCCGGGACGTGATGCACCTGCGCACAAAAACACGGCGTCCGGGCACTTGCCTCCGTTTCCATTACACGCGGCTTCAAACGCAGCGGCAGAGGTTGAGGCGTCGTTGAGCGAAAAAGAGTATGTTTTCAAGACTTGATTCGGTGTCTGGCGGGCGTTCTGTAAAAAGTCTCAGTAATAATTTATGACAAGGGGGGCATGTGGTGAACCTCTAGTTGCTCTAATGCGTTTTGCAACCGTTCTTCATTTCGTGCTACGATCGATACATCCGCTCCTTTCTTGGCCAGAATAATGGCGAGAGAAAGGCCTAACCCAGCCGATCCACCTGTTACATAGCAGTGCTGGACGAAGCGTCAAAAGCCCAACTTCTGAAACAATATCCCAGGAACTTACCTTACCACAGGGATCCCATTTTTTGTCCGGGAATACAAACCGTACAATGATAAAGAGCGTGATAGCGCCAACTACAACGGCGAGGAAGGAGGGGACACTTAACGATGTCATGGCTGGCGTCTAGAGGTGTTCTAAAAATAACTAGCCCGAGGAACTGTTTGTATGCAACATACATGTTAATTTAAGCTCTTAATGGACCTCGACCACAAGGATCCTCCGGGAGGTCTCCCCACCGCTCTCAGACGCACAAACACACTTACAAGACGCATCCCCACATCCCCACAAACTGAAGATGAGCCCACCCAGTCGGAAGTGCAATCGCTGGAAAGCATTGAACAACCACCAAGTGAGGTTTCGCAACACCTAGAACGAAAACCTACTGGACCATTCTCGATCCACGTTCTGGCCCTCTTGATACCTTTCTCTATATTTGGCGCGCTTGCGAGACTAGGACTCGATGGACTTGCGAACTATCAAGGGAGAGCTATTTTCCCTCTAGCATATGCCCAAGGTGTCGGCTGTTTTGTTATGGGTTTTGTTGTAGGCTTGAAAGAACCATTTGGCCGCTTGTGCGCAATATCTTCTAAAATTTCACTTCCAATCGATCTCATTCCGTTGTAGTTACCCGCCGCTGTACACTGCACTTACGACAGGTATGTCTTATCAGTCAATATTCCCAGAACTACATTCTGACTTATTTTCCAGGATTTTGTGGATCATTAACGACATTTTCTGGCTGGCAACTTGATGTGTTCAACTCCTGGGTTGACGCTGGACAATACCAACACGGAGGTCTGCGAAATGTGTGTATCTCATCCATAATTTGAAACTTTATTCGTACTTGTGAGTTCAGTTCGTAGATGGTGTTGGAAAATCAACCTTTACTCTCGCAATATCCATGGCATCCATATCCTTCGGCCTCCAACTAGGCTCTGTCATGTATCCATTTTTTCCATCGCTAGCACCTCCCAATCAGGCTGTTTGTTACATCATCACAACCATTTGCATTCTCGCATACGCCGCTGTATTCGCAACCTACTTTCTTATGGATCCCGACTTCCGGCATCAAGCAACCGCCGCTTTACTGTTTGCGTACCCTGGCGCTTTGACCCGCTACACACTCTCCGTTTTGCTCAACACCCGTCTGCAGACAATACCACTTGGTACATTTCTGGCGAATTCTATTGGCACCGCGCTTCTAGGAGGATTCAATGTCCTACAGAACAAAAGCTATCCAGTATCACCCAGTGCTTGCAGCCTGCTTCAGGGGTTGTTGGATGGGTACTGCGGTTGTTTGACTACAGTGAGCACGTTTGTGGTCGAGGCTAGGGGTCTCGCTATGAGGAGAGGTGTTAGATATGCGCTTTTCAGTTGGTGTGCGGGGCAATTATTATTACTGGTAATCATTGGCCCTTCTATTTGGACTGGACACTCGAAAAAACAAATAACATGTTCGTTCGATTAAGGCCACCAAAGTGACCTTGTTTTCTTCGAACATTTAGAATTTCGGTGCCATTTATATAAGTGAATACTGGAAGGATAATAAGTTCACAATATTTTAAGTTTGATCATGATGCATGAGTACTACTGTAGTTTGGGCGTGGCAACTTGCAAAGGTTCCCAGATTGGAAATGATCGGAGTTACAAACACATCCTTCATCGACATCGACAACGTTTGAGTTGCTGTCTACCCATTTCTATGTCGTCGCGACAGCAGCCGGCCATTGAGGTACAACAAGAAGTAGAGGAAGAAGGCGTCAGCGGTGCAGGAGAGGCCGATGAAATCATGGAGGAACCCGAAGAACAAGAAGATGGTTACAGTGCGTACTAGTCTCAAAACGCGCTCATCTCGTGTTCATGCTTTTGTTAAACTCATGGTTTCTACAATATGAAATTAACATACAAACTCCAACTTAGCCTCTTCGACGCCTACCTCAACACTCACATGGATCAGTTGGTTCTGCTCCCTCCCCGGCCATGAATACTTCTGCGAGGTCACAGAAGATTTTATTGAAGACGACTTCAATTTGACTGGTCTGAATACTATGGTGCCATTTTGGAAGGAAGCGATGGAGATGGTCCTTGATGTCGAGGCAGGTACGATGAGCTTCCACACCTTGCAACAAATGTTAGCGTCTTACCTACTCTGCCTAGACGAAGATACCTCAAAAATCCCCGATGTCTCGATCATAGAATCTTCTGCGGAGATGCTATACGGTCTTGTGCACCAGCGATACATCCTTACACGTGCAGGACTACAGGCGATGGTACGCCCCAACCCATGCATGCTCTGCACCCAACATAAAAATTAAAACATAAACGTGTTGGTTGCAGGTCGAAAAGTACGAGAATGGTGTCTTTGGCTCATGCCCACGCGTCTATTGCGTGGGCTGTAATGTCGTGCCATGTGGGCGCTCCGATATGCCTGGCCTCGATACTGTGAAACTCTTCTGCCCCAACTGCAACGATGTGTATGTGCCTCCTAGCAGCAAGTTCCAAGGTGTAGATGGTGTGTTCTACCCTGGCTTTATCTCATGCATCATTTTTTACATCTTAATATCTGCAGGCGCTTTCTTTGGCACAACCTTCGCGCATCTCTTCTTCCAAAGCTACCGGGAACTAGCTCCGGCCCCTTTCTGGAAGGCCCCATCATCAGGTGGCTCCTCACTCTCGCCGAAGAGTGCTTCCTCGGGAAGCGGTTCTCGTTCATCCCCTTTCACTAATCCTAATCCTCACGGCGGGCAAAAACGCGCTGCGGGCTACGTCTATGTACCCAGAATCTACGGATTTAAAGTGAGCGAACGTGCAAAGAGCGGCCCACGGATGCATTGGCTGCGCCTACGGCCAGAGAGTCCTGGTGAGCTGGATCTCGTTGACTGGCGAGGACGGTGGATTGATGACGACGATGAGTATGATGACGACGATGACGACGACGGAGATAGGCAGATGGAGGACTTTGATCCGGTGCGTTGAGGTCATCTGTATTCCCAAGCCATCTTGGGTGTATCGTCTTATATGTTCACTCATGTAGGACACACTTGAGGGAGAAGAAGACGAGGAGGAGGAGGAGGAAGAGGACGAGGAAGATGAACATGGTCGAGCCCGTAACATAATGCAAGGTCAGCATCGGGTAAACCAGAGATATGCACAAGGACAGCTACATGCTCCAAGACCTATCTATTCGGCGCGAACATCTCCTACCTTCAGTGCTACGCGACGAACACCAGAGGAGATTTCACGGGTCCCTCCACGGTATACCGTTTTGCCATCGCTTTTGTCAGCTTCAGGGGGAAAAGTGAAGGTCGTAAGGCAGCAGCAATGGAGTTCAAGGGCTACTGCGCAAGCATGAATGTGCCATTTTATATAGGCTTCTGCGAAGACTTCACTTTGGATACATTGCATATATTTCCCCAATTTACTTGTAAAGAGATAAGCTTTGTTTGGAAGGAGATAAGATCTTGTTGAACGTGAGAATTAACTCACGTGTAACTATACAGGACCCAGCCACCAAAATGTATCCACGTGACTATTCCAGGATTATCCAAGGTCGACACCTCGCTGCCACACACGATCCCCTCAATACATCAAGAAAATGGCGCGTACCAGTGAGTAACGCATATTTAAACATCGAAAAAGGAATTCATGATATTTCTGTCTCTTCAAAACAACAGACCTCCCGACTGGTCTTAACAAGGGTCACCCTACGACACCTATCGAAAAAGTCCTGCGTCCCTCCCAGCGCAAGGGTGTGCAATCGACAAAGACCAAGTTTGTGCGTTCTGTCATCAGAGAGGTTGCTGGATTCTCTGCCTACGAGAGGCGAGTGATGGAGCTGTTGAGGAACTCTAAGGTGCGTATCTTTCATGTGCTCCTCTCTGTCCATGACACTCATACCCGGTCGATTGTGCAAATAGGATAAGAAGGCCAGGAAGTTGACAAAGAAGAGGGTGAGCAATACAATTCGTGCTTTTATCTGAGCGAAGTTTTATACTGATGAAATTTGGATTTTAATTAGTTGGGTACCCTTCTTCGCTCGAAACGCAAACTGGAGGAGCTGTCCACGATCATCCAGGAGAGCAGGAGGGCTGCGCATTAAGCGGGGGGGGAATAAAATGTATCGCTACTGCAGCTATTCCTATGCATCATACACTTTATGCATCATACACTTTATGCACATCATGCCAATGCACCGCATGTCTATCCGTGCGCAGTTGACAGATCGAGGATTGTATCACGATTACTACGGAAACACCACGAGAATTAGTGCGGACTGTGAGCGTGGCCTAACGGCATCGGCAGACGGGGTCAGGTGCATGATGAGTAGATCCGATTGAGGCCATAAAAGGAAGTGTGATCGAGTCTCAAAAAATGGGCTGACCGAAGCTGACACAGGGCGCTGACACAACGAGTATCAGTGGAAATCCCTCTTACGCCGGTTCCACATCATGTCCGTATGTCAAAACCTCTCTCCTCCTCCCATAACCCGCCATCGCTCTTCTTCTACCAATCTTAGGACTGGTTTTACTCTCACTTCCCTGGGTCGCCGCCGTTCCTCTTCGTTTCTCCAACTGGACTCAGCAGAGTCTCCTCCTTCCCCTCCCCAGGCGGCAGCTATAGATCCTATTTCAACCACTCCCACGCCGCCCCCTTCGATGCTTCTCTTGTTCCTCTCCCGTTTTCTCGAGTGGCTTCATGTTCAGCCCCAGCAGCACCTCTCGTGGTCGAATGCTTCTTCGCCTCGATCTAGTGCCGAAGAATTCGTTCTACCCTTGTCGGCCTCTGCTCAGAAAACCTCATTTGGAGACGAGGTTCACCGCGAGCCACCGAGAGCTCATAGCTGGCGTGGGTTCCTCGCTGTTAGTCGCTTCCGCGTTTTCAACATTGTCATTGATGCTGACAACACGCGTCTCTAGGCACACGCATCGATTATATTCGTTATTCTCCTATTTCCAGCGTCAACTGCCCTGGTATTATTCTGCTTATATACGCTACCCATTTCATTCGTATGGCCGCGGACGATAGCAGATGTAGCACAGTTGGGGAGGGAATTGCACGGGTATACTCAGAGTGGCAGCGGCCCCGTCGCACATGTGGTGGGAGTGATGGCTATCACGGCGGTGTGGAAACATGCGTGGTCTATTCCAGGTAGCGTTATCTGGGTGAGTTTTGTGGTGTATTCATTATCTAGAACGAAGACTGAGACGCTACACGTGTTCAGAATGTCTTAGCAGGAGCATTGTTTTCGCCGGCGTACGCGACCATACTGCTGACAGCGCTGACGATGGTGGGGTCTGCATGTGCAACAATGCTGTCGACGCCACTGGCACCGTTCCTGTCGCATTTCTTCCCGCGTGCATTGGACATGACGCGCCATGCGCTGGAGGGCGACGCAGGTGAAGAGGACGGTCTGGACGGCAAGGGCCGTTCTTCAGCATGGGTGCGGCTGTCTGTGTTGCGACTGATAGGCGTTGTACCTTGGTCAGGAATCAACATTGCATGTGGCGTGTGCGGCGTTGCGATCTCGGACTGTATGTTGGGCGCGTTTATTGGCTCGCTACCGTGGACTGCGGTGACTTGTCAGGTGAGCTTGTTGATTTCATACTGAGCCGGGCCGCGCTGACTGCGCCAACTTAGATTGGGGACATCCTGCAAACGGTGGCATCAACTCCATCACCGACGCCCCAAAGTATTTCATCACTGCTGACGTCACCGGACCTCATTGTCAAGCTCGTCTTCCTTTCTTTCCTGTCACTCGCCCCTATCCTTGCACGCGATCGACTCCGTACCCTTATTTCCCAGAATGCTTCCGTTTCCTCCGAAAAATCAACTCCCACATGGATCCAGCAGTGGCGTTCCAAACTTGGTTCAAGTCGCCCCCATGAACGCGAGCAAAGTCTACAACAACTCGCCGTCCTGGTCCAAGAGAAGCGTGCCCTTGAAGATTCATCTTCATAACCTGCTCCTCCTGCTCAGTCTTTTATCGGGATCTCTCTATCCCCTATTTATCCAGTTACGACGCGCTCCCCACCCTCTCCAGTATATCCCACATTTAACGACTGCCCGTCCACGCCCTGCATTTCACTCATACATAATACACATTTCAATACAATCTACACATTGCTTCCATTCTATCCATCCATCCATGATCTAATGATCTGACCGTCCACCATTCTTTTCAACTCACACCCATCCTGCGTTTCACTCACAAGTGTTGTACTTGGCTGTCCCCCTGAAGTCAATCTCATTGGTGCTTTTTTACCCCACATTTTCAATGTACACGATTCTCGATCCATTTTTTTCGATTTAGATTGTGTATGGAAGTACTAGAAGAAGACAAGATCATTTCTTTCCGAAAGCTGAGTTTGTGTGCAAAGGAGAGCAAGAGTCCTAAAGAAATGTAGAGAGCGACATGTCATGTCTATGGCTGAAATTTAGTCTGTAAGTTATTGAGACAGAAGCTATTATACACCAAGTCTACATCCATCACGATATGTCAATGCCAATACAACCTTCACGAAACTCTAGTACACACCTTCGCTTGGTATGCTCATACACAACGTATGAGATGGAAACCGCAGGCACGACCTAATGGGCCGCGGGTTAATACAACTGTCTCAAACTATATATCCTGATGGATATACCTTGGCCAACGTGGGGAACAACCCGCGATAGAACCCCCTCCAGCCGTCACGCTCCCATGTTTTCACGGCGACATCCATGACCCCTGTGTACCGCTGCGGGTGCCCCGAAGAGCCTGAGGCTTGCAATCGCGTCCGTACCAGATTTAAGGGGTAAACGCTTGTCGCACCGACGCTCCCCGATATACTGCCGAACGCGAGCAGTGCCATTACACCAGGCTCCTCCTTACCTGTTGACCTTAGGTAAGCCAGCTTCAGAGCTTCAAAGGTGCTCATATCGATGGCAGAGTACCTGCTGAGCCATCAGAAAATAGATATACACGATTGCACTCCTGCACGTACGGAAAGACGCCCACGAGACCAATCTACATATTTGTGAGAAATATTCAACTGGTCGAGGCATTGATAACACACCGTTAGACCACGGTAATATGCACGCGTGCCCCCAAGACTCCAAACATGGCGGGCGGCTTGCATCAGTGTGCGCTTATGTTGGCTCGTGTTGCTCATCATTTGCGTCTACAGGGATTTAGGTTCAAGATATCTAGAAGGCACATAACATACCTTAAGCGTCTCTATTGGATATATACCTGATTTTTGGATAATTAGACACAGAATGAGTAAAAAAGTGGTGTTATACGCACTAAGCTGACTGCTGATTCCTCCAATCCCACCAGAGAGAAATCGGCTGACACCACTAATGTCCCTAGGATCATCTACCCTGTCCCAATACTGAGCAAAGGCTCGTTTCTAGAAAGCGAAGAGCATCAGATATCATCTATCCTAACAATAAAAAAGGATGCTAACTGAAGACTCGTATGCAAAGAACTTGATCGCCGACTCGGGAAAAATCTTAGCAACTGATAGTCCATTGCCTGTCCAAAATGCAAGCACACCCCCTTCCGCGTAGATGCGTGCTACCGCGTTGCCGATCGTCCGCACACCACTAAGGCTCGGAGTGGGTGAAATCGGCGTACCACCGAGGTCTGGTGGACGTGTGATAAGGAATATTTTGAGCCGGTCAAACGGTGCGGTGCATGTCCGGGACACTGATTAAATAGATGAGGTGATTGGCCCATTCAGGATTATGTGACCTACTAGCGCCAGCTACACCTCCCGCGAAAAGAAACTTGAGTGCAGAGTGACCGTTAAGCCAGCTGTGGGGCTCCTCATCATCCTCGAAATAAGGTTCATCCTCCTCCTCATACTCTTCATCATGTTGAAAGCCAGGTGTCAGATGCGATGACGATCCGGAAGCCCCTACATTCGATACCCGTATTTTTGTAGGCGGTTTATCTTCTGCACTAAGAAAGACATCGCCTGGAGAGATGGTAAGGCGCTGCAGTAGCTGAACAGAAATCGCTGCGTACCCTCCATCGTGACTCGCGCTGGCCCCCGGCCATCATCACCCATGAACTTGTTCACCTCATAGAACTGGTATATTTCAGCCGGGGACGCTTTCCTTGGTAAAAGTAGCAGGAAATCTCGAAATTCGGTGAAAGATATTGCACGGGAGTGTGGTGAGGAAGTGAGGGTTGTCATGAATTCGGACAAGGTTTTTTGCGACAGATTGATACCTTAATCGGTGTCAGTTGCGGCCCAACTAGTATACAGGACACTTACCAGCTTTCGATAGCGCTAATGTCAATTCTCGTGCATCCAGGTGTCCATTTCCATCCAAGTCAAGTTCGTCGTGAAAGATGGACCATAATTCTGAACGAGATAAGAGACTGAGTACAAATCGAGTAGGTGAGACAGCGCCGAAAAAATTACGCACCGACTTCCTTTGCTTCTGCATACTCCTTAAACTGCCTCCAGGGAATCTCGCACAGAGACGGACGTGAGCTCGACGGCTGTGGTGCTCCACAGCACCCCCAAAGTTCTTCATCATAGATCGTCCTCAACCGTCTGGCTTCTGCGTGCGTGAGTCGGACGTTTGTGCCATCATCTTCACTATGAGTTTCTACTGCATTGTCACTACTGCGTAGTGTCCGGTGTGAGAGGCACTGCCATAACGCCTGGAGTCTACGTTTTCGGCTCTCTCTGCCTTCCGATTCGCGGAACGCCTCGAGGGTATGGGGTGTTGACCGGGATGGTGTTGGGTCCGAGCGCAGATGGGGTATATGTGGGCGGTTGAGCGCACCGGAAAGGCTGGCGTCGAAGAATTCGCGGCGGGTTAGGGTATCGGTACTGTTCCTCTCCATTCCAGTTTGTTAAGCGATGACAATGACAATGACACACCGCTGAACAAGCTGCTTTGTCCGGCCGGGTGATGCTCTTGGCGACCCAGGAGTTTAAAAGGATAGGCGGACGTGTACTAGAATGGTTACTCTAGAGGCTCATCGTATATATTCTCCGCGACGGATGGTGGGTAGCCGGGAGGTTGTTTATGTGCATATTTGCTCCACTGGCCACTGGCTAAATAACATACATATTATTATTATGTGATACATGAAGTTCAATGTAAAATGTCAACAAAGATATAGCTTCGCGAAGCGCCTTAGCTGGGTTCCAACGGTAGCACTCCATTTCCCAAGTCGCCCACACCGTGAAAGCTCCGGGGTCGAATTGACCATCATCATCCTAGGTTGCATGCGTCCAACAGGAAGTTTGGGCATAGTGTGGTCGTGTCGCAGCCCTGCGACTGTTGCCTCTGTATTGGTGGACCAAAGGGTAGAGACATTGGATGCTCCAAACGAAAGATGTGAATTTTCTGTCTTGAACGACGGGCTTTTACTCTGACATGTAGAGAAGGAAGCGGCTGTCGTGGAGGGTATCCGGCGGGGCTCAGGACACCCTGCAATTTGGCGTGTAGGGTTGAACACGGCACAATGCTGTCAATAGTACTTAAGATCAGAGCAGTGAACAAAGGCACACATTGATACCGTACCTCTTCACAAGAATGGAAGAAACTGGGTGAGCCACTATCAGAGCCTCGTTGCTTTGTCTTATACACTGGAAGCGGTGGAGTAGGTGGCCGGTAGTGCTGAGCAATATTATTAGGACAGAAGAGACCACATCTGATTAATGTTACCTGATGTATTTTACGCCTTGGACGTCTTTCCGGGCTGGGCGATGAAGTACTGGGAGGATACAATGGGTTATAGTTTGATTCCGAGATTGGTAATTCCTCTCCATCTGGAGATTCGACCTGATCTCAGTAATTAGCATAGCTGACGGTAATCTCCCCACCCCACTCACCATAATTGAAGGAATACCCCTGACCGCTGTGGGGTCTTGAGTCATCAACGTGCTCGAAGTGAACACGGTGTCCGAGCTAGAGATGAGTTTTTCTCGCTTCTTTGAGGCCTGCTCTAAGATTGTTCTCCAGTCAAGTGGAAGCTGTATGTTTTCTTTGAGTCGAAATGTTCAAACTACACTTTAGATGTACTAACTGGTGGCAGACTCGCCTCGTCATCATCGAGCGAACGTGATAGTTCCACTGGTAATGATAAAGAAGGAGAAGCGGGAGGGGAAGGGATATAATTTGGGACCGGTTTTCGATAGCTCATGCCCCGCTGCATAGCTGAAATACCACTGAGTTGGAGAGCTGGGAGCCCAATCGCCGAGAACGCGCTACAGACAGTGAAATGAGAGGCACACTACAAAGTGAGCAATAATCGCCGCCGTAGATGAAGGGCAGAAAATTCGTAGGCAATTTTTTATAGGATGACTGTGCGCCACGCCGATAGCATGCTGCAAAATCTGTAGCCTGCCAGTGTGCGTGATGAGAAGGGGTTTCGGCGATCGAGCGCCTGGACAGCATCCTAGAAGTCACAATGCACATCTAAAATGGCAAAAACTTAGATATATCAGAAAAATTGTATAAGTAGAGCAGGGAGCACAAAGAACACGAGCCGAGGATAATGAGG
The DNA here is from genome assembly GCA_018282025.1 of Sphagnurus paluster. NCBI lineage: Eukaryota > Fungi > Basidiomycota > Agaricomycetes > Agaricales > Lyophyllaceae > Sphagnurus > Sphagnurus paluster. The sequence continues at coordinate 25,051 of JABCKI010005775.1, forward strand.
ATATCCAGCAGTCACTGGAACTTGAGTAAGTCGCGATCGTGACAGTCCCGTGACTCGTGTCACAAAGACAATTAAGATCACATGCATCAGAGTATCTTCTTTTCGAGTTCTCAATGTGTCAATCGATAAGTGGATTATATCAAGTCGTGGCTCGAGTGAAGCTGGCTCTTATTCTCTTTCTCCCATACCACTACAATCTCTGATCCCTCCCCCCTTAACAATCACGCCATGCCTCCCCGCGGTGACTCTCGAGGTGGTCCACGAGGTGCCGGCCCTGGCAGAGGTACTCCCAGGGGTGCTAGTCTCGCGCGTGGTGGAGGACGCGGTGGCGCTACTACCCGTTTGGCTCACCATGCTATCCCTTCATCCCACATTACCACCGTCGGCGTCAAACGCCCTGGCTATGGCACTGGTGGTCGCCCGCTGCCTATTTTCGTGAATTCCTTCGTAACAAGCATTCCCGAGGACATCATCCACCATTATGACGGTGAGTTAGGAATAACCCCTTTTACATAAAGAAACTGACCCTTTAATCTCAATGTAGTTGGTGCGTACCTTGTCATGAGTAAAATCACTTCCCTTTGTGTTTAATTATTTCATCTAGTCATCTCTCCATCGGAAAAGACACTCCCCGCTCGCCTGAACATGGATCTAATTAAGGCGCTGCAACTTGACGTCGCACCTGCGATCTTTACACCTCCTGGAGTCTACGACGGTCGTAAGAACTTGTTCGCTGCTCGCGAATTGCCTTTCGGTGACGGTACCAACACAAAGGAGGTAACTAATATTCAAATCTTCTGGATCTATGATTTATTCAACTGTCTTAGTTCGACGTCAGCCTCAGCAGCAACCGCGTCAATGTCGGTGGCAGGGGGCCGAAGGTCTACAAGATTCGCCTGACTAAAGTGGCCGAAATCAATCCTGAGTCCGTGCTACAGTTTCATGACAACATTTCAGATTATTTTTCTGACATTGTCTAAATACTTAGGGTATTAAAGAGGTTTATCGCTGGCGACCAATCGCATGATAATACCGTCCTTACTGCAATCACTGTCAGTAGTTATCTGCGTTCTCAATTATCTCCAGCCAATGACAACATTTCTGGAAAGGCGCTAAATGTCGTTATTCGAATGGAACCGACGATGAAATACCCCTTCAACGTACGCTCCTTCTTTACCAATCGCGAAACCAAGGACATCGGTTCTGGTCTGCAGCTGTGGCGCGGCTACTTCCAGTCCGTACGCCCAGCGAGTGGCCGTATGCTCATCAATGTCGATATCTCTACTGGAACGATGTACAAAGCTGGTCCCCTCTTGGGTCTTTGTCTCGAATTTTTAAACAGGAGTGAACCCAATGCTTTAGCTACCAGCCGTGGGTTCCCCGATCGCGAAAGGTTGCGGCTGCAGCGCTTCATTTCAGGCATCCGAGTCATAACAAAACAGCCCGGCGCCGATGGCACTATTCAGCAGACACCCCGGGTCATCAAGAAGCTGAGCACTGCTGGCGCTAATGCCCTCAATTTCACTATGCGCGAAGGTGGCTCTATGTCGGTCGCTGATTACTTCCACAAGACACAGAACCAGAAGTTGAAGTTCCCCGATGTCATTTGTGTCGAAGTGAAACAGGCTTTTATAATCTGTCGTATTTAGTTGGTTCTGATGCCCCTCTCAGGTTGGCTCTGGTGCACTGATTCCTTTGGAACTATGTATCGTGCCCCCTGGGCAGATAATGCGGAAGCAAGTCCCCCCCGAGAAGACCAAGGACGTTCTCGAATTTGCGACCAAGCGGCCCAAGGATCGTCTAGCTAGTATCGTTGATGGACTCGCGGTATGTTACTTCAAGTCGTTTTTCGTTGCAATCATACTAATCTTCGGTCCCACAGGTGTTGGCCTATGGTCAATCCGAATATGTCCGTCAGTTCGGCATGCACGTCGACTCTTCTGGACCTCTCAAGGTCCAAGCTAGAGTTTTGAAGCCTCCAGTTTTGAGATATGGTGCTGGAAGCAAACAGCCAACAATCGTAACTTCTTCAATCATTTAAATCTTTCAGGACACATAACTGACTGAAGAATTTAGATTCCTAGCAATGGCTCTTGGAACATGCAAGGCCTTTACTATATTTTTCTCGTAATCTATACTGATTATCCTCTTAGGGTTGATAAGCGATTCTTCAGACCTGCTGAGGTTACTGGATGGTGCATCATCGTGTACGAGCAGCACCGCCGTTTTGGAGAAAGCGCTGCGCAGGACATGATTGCTGGCCTCACTGCTAGTTTCCGCGATGTCGGTATGTCCTTTCATCCCTTAATCTCTCATTACACTAATCATCGATCAAGGCATTCGCTTCCCGGCCAACTACACCCCCTTGGTTAAGTGGGAAAACGGACAAGGAAGGATCGAAGACCAACTCCGCACTGCGGGAGGTGATGTAAACCGTCGACATGGTAAACCTCCCAACCTTCTTGTCGTCGTTCTTCCCGAAGGCGGCAACGATATCTACACCGCCGTCAAGCAGTCAGTATTCTACACTGCTTATTATTTTATCTACTTCTAAAATTTCCCCCTCTAGCTTCGGAGATATTACGGTACGTATCATGCCCTTTTTACTTTTGGCGACCTAATCTGGAATTGAACACCTTGGAACAGATGGGAGTTGCAACTCAGTGCCTGAAGAGCTCCAAGTGTTTCCGTGCCAAACCTCAATACTATGCGAACGTCAGTTTAAAGTGAATGTCATCCATTTTTCCATTCTCGTATGGTATATCCTAATGGGATATCAGGTTAAACGTTAAACTGGGAGGGATAAACACAGTTCCTGATCCTTCTTCTGTTTCCGTTCTGACTGACCCGACCCAACCTACCATCGTCATGGGTGCGTCTTTTTACTCTCGTACAAACAAACCGTGCATAATATGATTACTGGCTTTTCCTTTTAGGCGCGGATGTCATTCATCCAGCCCCTGGCTCTGATGGTCGGCCTTCGTTCACCGCCTTGGTAGCCAACGTTGACTCGGAAAGTGCGAAGTACATCGCCTGTAAGCTATTTCTCTGTCAATACTGGAATTCGAGCATAGTGCCTGATTATGTTACAGGCTCTCGTGTACAAACCTCCCGCCAAGAGATGATTGAGGATTTGGAAGAGATGAGCAATGTAAGCATGAGAACAGTCGAGACCACTAGCTGATCCTATCTCAGCATGTCTTAGGTAAGTATGTCGGTTACCGTATGCACGTAGAGAAGAAATCCCCCCCTGCTGCCGCTCCGAAGCGTATCATTTTTTACCGCGGTACGCTTTTTCGGAACCTTGTCATCATTTTGGCTGATCATGGTACCTAAAGACGGTGTATCAGAAGGACAATTCAAGCAGGTTCTTGAACAAGGTCACTTTTTTTTTTTTTTTATTTAAAAAAAATGTTATGTTATCTTATAAACTGATACATATTTTACAGAGTTGCCTGCACTGAAGAGTGGGTGTTTCTCACCTGATTGTGCAGCATTCCACTTGCTAAATGATATCTTCAAGGGGCTTGTGCGGCGCGGAAGATCGATGCTAAAGTGACCATAATTGTGGTAGGCAAGCGCCACCACGTCCGGTAAGTGTTTTTTTCTGTGTAAACCCGATTTGCGATGTAACGCCACCTTGCTGTAGTTTCTTCCCTCAAAGCGAGCGCGATGGCGATCGCAGCGGTAATTGCCCGGCTGGGACCGTTGTAGACTGCGATGTTGCCCATCCAACAGAGTTCGATTTCTATTTGCAAAGTCATGGTGGGTTACTGGGAACCAGTCGCCCAGCTCACTACTCAGTGCGTCATCACGATTAAACTTGACCAAGATATTATACTAATATCTAGGATTTCCCTTTTATAGATTCTTTACGACGTAAGTCTTGACAAGAAATTTCAACTTCGCCGTTGCTGACTGTTTGTAAAGGAAAATAATTTCTCGTAAATGATTTCGCAACAATTGCCCTCTGAGAAATGCTGAAAATGCTTTCTTATAGTGCTGATGCTCTGCAAAACCTCTCCTTCGCGTTGTGCCACGTCTATGCTCGCTCTACTCGCTCTGTATCTATCCCGGCCCCCGTCTACTGTAAGTCTTGTCAGTGATATTACCAATACTTGCTTATTGAACCTGTTTTAGATGCCGATATCGTCTGTTCCAGAGCCAAAAATCACTATGACCCCCAGGGTACACTTGATTTCTCCGATTCTGCCACCCAGTTAGATGGTAGCCAAGCGGAAAACTCACTTGACGCATTCCGGCGTGGTTTCAGGCCCTTGAATGAGAAACAAGCGAACCTCATGTATTTCTCTGTAAGTGCATATTATATGAGCTCTTGACGCATGTTCATCTGTCGCACTGTAGTAATATGTTCGATCTTTTTATTTTGTGATATAACTGCCTGTCCTGGTGCGTCTTCCCGATTGTTTTGATTAAACGACATGTTAACGGTATCCAGACTGCCTAAAATCTGCTCCCATTGTCACCATTTAAAAGCTGCAAATTTCTTTCTCCTCATACTTAGTAAACTTTCGAACAATCAAGCCGTCTGCCAGCTGAACAGTGTCACAGAAATCTTATCCTGGCAACTTACATAGTGTTTATCCCTCACGTATCCGAAGGCAGTATCAATAGATACATTTTTTATTCAGTAATTCAGGAGATAGTGTGTCAAAGTCAGCCAAAAGAGTCACACAATACCGTATAGTAGGATACAGTATTCCCTTGTTGACACTTTTCGAGCAACCAGCAATGACTGTGATGTGTAGACCACTCGAAGATTGTCGAGTTGCAAAAAGAAAAAGTTCTCCAAGGTTTGGTCGATAGTGTCGACACTTCCTCTAAGTAGTCTGAATAGTCTCATACACAAGATATGTGGGAGAGGATGCTGTGCGCGTAATTTTCGTCGTGTTGAGGATGAGATTGAAGCTGATTGAAGAGGTTACATGTTACATGTCAAGTTACAACTATCTCCACATAACTGATTCATTATCATCCGCGGTTTAGCCACCAGATGCCACCATTCAGATAAGTGGCGAAGGTCAGCCAAGCACAGTATGGCAAAAGGAAAGGAGCAGTCTGATAATTCGTGGCGGTGTTGAGTAGGCTCTACGTATATATTCAGCATGTCTCTAAGGGTACGAAGAGCATGTGGACATACCGTCATATAGTACGTAGCCCAGGTCATAAAGAGAATGTCCACCAAAGCCCACCCGACCTGTGACATGTGAGTAAGATGTTGAGTGTGTGATCGTAGTAGGCGCCTCACCGCTTTAGCGTTGAAAAACAGAGGGCTCCAGATAAAGTTCATAGCAAGCTGAGCGTAATACAAAACAATCCCCGTAGTAAGGCTAGATCTGAATTGGCATAACTGTGATTTAGTGCAAGGCTTGGTTATGGAAGAGTTAAGCCATACTTGATGTCCGGCGAATTGGTGTCGTCCAAGGCTTTCACAGCTAGATGGGAGGCGTAGCCCATGGCTAATTTTGTGACGTCAGCATTCTTCACAAAAATGGTAGGCGAGGAGAATTACATAGGTACAAGATCGGCCATACAATGGGGAAGACCTGGCGGGGAGGACGTCCTGGAGGTACCAATAGATTCTACATAAACTTTTGTTATATATGGTGACAGAGGTGTGATTGGGCATGCTACCTGGTACCATTGGCCTCTGACGACCTTGGAGGTCGCTGCACCGCTCAAAAGGCCTAGTGCTAGGGGAAGACCCACCGCAAAGACGGGGTTACGTGGGATACTAAGAAGGATAGAGGGGATATGGATTGACATCGTTGTGGGATGTTATGAATTCTATACCAACGTCAGTGGACCACTCAAATACCATTCGGCTCCGATCATCATGCACGGCGGCGGACGATCGCGCACACCTCAGCTTCGTAAACATGCGAAACATGTCATTTCCTAGCTAGATTTAGTGAAAGAAAACCGGTCCCATGTGGATGATAGACACTTCTGTAGGGTGCAATGTCACGCAGGATTGAAGAACGTTCAGAACATATCATTCGACGAAAAACACAGGGTAGATAGACTACTACCAATGAATGTTGTCATAATCAGTAAGAGATCTGCATAGGTAATAGTAGAAAGCTGGCCATAGAAATACAATAAACGGAGGATTATAAAAGGATTAGAGCAGTTTAAGAGCCGTGAAGGACCATTACTTGGTCAGCTCTGCATAGGGGTTGACACTATAGACCTTGATGACGGGGGGGCTCTTGGTCAAGTCAGCAGTGACGATGACCTGGAGTTTGGAGATCAGAATCAAGCCACAAGGTAAAGTAAAAGTACATACTGGTACAGTCATGAGCTCCCTGATATCCTGAATCTTGTGGCCAGTAGCAGTGACCCTCAGGCCCTCGAACTCAGGCTTGACCTTGGCCTGAGATATCAAGCGCTGCTTGGACGTCTCCTTCACCTCAGGCTTATTGTCGCTGCGCTCCAGAACAATTTCGTCGTCATCAGCGTCATCCTCGTCGAAGAGGGCTTTCTCGTCGTGGACTGAGCGGGATGCAACTTCCATTTTCAGCGCATGTTGCTCAGCATTCTGCTTGACCTTCTTCAGGTGCTCGTCGTCGCTATTCTCTGCCAACCAGGTGATCACGTCGCGTTTCGACCAGTAGATTTGTAGAGTGTGCGAGTGTTCGTCATAGACATGGTTCTAGAACGGTATGTCAATGTTAGACAGTTTGGGGCAAGTCTTGGCACACGCACGTCTATGGGCATTTGGTCAACATGAACGCGTTTCTCAATGCCAAATTCTGGAACCAAAACATCAAAGGCAGCATCAAGTACTCCCACTACCTTGGCTTGACGAATAACAGGTCCATAACGTTGAGTTAGATCGGAGATGAGAACACAAAGGAAGAGATGTGCAGACTGCTCCTGCGCTAGGATAGCAGAGTCACGTTTGCTAAAATAATTTCAGTGCAAGCTACGTCGGACGAAGCCGAAGGACCCACATGTTACATTGTTGGGCCACCTTCGCTACAGCATCTCGGTCCATGGTAAACTTCGCTTCAGCTGAATTAGAGAGAGATCAGAGATGTTACACCAAGAAAATTGTATACGAACCGGCGCCTTGGAGAGTAGACTCCAGTTGACGGTGAACCAAGACATCAGCATAGCGCCGGATGGGCGAGGTGAAGTGTGTATACAACGGGGTATTCAACGCGTAGTGGTGGTACTTTGCGATATCCAACATCCCCGCACAGAAATATTTAGCTCGGCTAGTAGCCTTGAAAGAGAGTAACTCTAGTAGTCTCCGAGCAGTGGGGTCGAGGATAGCATTGAAAGATTTCATCATAGCACCTGCTGAAGAAGTGTCCATCTGCACGCCGAGCCTCTCTGCACGCTCTACAAATGCATTCTAGACAAAGCCCTTAGTCAGAACGTGGCGATGTGCAGCGGAAAGGTACTTGCAAGGCGACGCTCGATGGGGGTGTCGTGGCGCCGAAGTAGAGCCTGCTCAGGTAAGTTGGCAGCAATCTGCTGAGCAACGGCGATGTTACTGAGCAGCATAAACTAAATTTTGTATACCTCATCAGCAAAGGAAAGTGGTCAAACACTAGTAAATTAACATACCTCCTCAACTAGGGAGTTGGCGTCAGTTAGCTTCCGTTGTCCGCAATCCACAGGCAGGCCATTGTCATCTATTTCGAATGTCAACTGAAGCGATTCAAGGCTTAGTGTACCGTTCTCGAAGCGCTGGGCGCGAAGCTTCTTGGCCAGGCCTTGGAGAATGCGAATGTCGTTTTCGATATCCGAAGCTTTATGTTCTGGTGCAATGACTATATGACCAAGATCTTGACCGTCAATAGCGTTCTGGGCATCCTTGTAACCCAATTTTGCAGCAGATCTATGATAGCCTTCAGCAAATAAGACGAAAATTATCACGGAAAGAATCTACCTGATAATAGTCTTCCCGAACCATTTCTTGATAACCCGAGCATCTTTGTTTATAGTGAAAATAATGGAGAAGGCTAGTCGATCTTGCCCCGGAACCAGGCTGCATAATTGCTCGCTCAGTGCAGGCGGTAGCATTGGCACTGCACGCTGCACAAGATAGACACTGGTCGCGCGTTTACGGGCATCTCGATCCAGGGCAGTGTTTGGCTTCACGAAGAACGAAACATCGGCAATGTGAACACCAACATCGTACGTCCCGTCGACGTTCACTTGGATGGATAGGGCGTCATCGAGGTCTTTCGCGGTTTCGGGGTCGATGGTAAAGATCCTTTCATTACGCAAGTCCTTGCGGAGCTCGAATTCTCTTTCCGGGATCCTGTATGGACTTGAGAAACATGCAAATTAATAAAATTCAACACGAACGTCCAGGGGAACGGCGGCAGGCACTTCAGCACGTTGTCAGTGAAGTCTTCAGTGGGGAAATTGCAGTCCTTGAGTAGAGCACTAGTCTCGACTTCAATGTCACCAATAGGGCCCAACTCTTCCACCAGTGTACCGAAAGGATGAAGAGAGCTAATAGGCTAGACGAGAAGAAATTGAGCCAGCAATTTCTAAGGTGAAGGATAAATACATACATGACGTTTGATACAAGCAACAAAAAGCTTGTCAACGTACGCCTCCGAATTCTGAACAAAGTCGGGGGGTGCTTGCTCTGTGGGAATAGCAATCAATGGTACACGTTTGTCGGTCGGCTTAAACCAAACAATCTTGGGGCGTTCGATCGGGGCACGCCTGGGCTCATCACCACGATCACCCTCACGTTCACGACGTTCTGCCTCTTGCTTCTCCTTCGTAGCCGCAGAAGAGGGTCGCAGTAACCCAAGGGTACCCGAAAAGAGTTGACCAGGCATGCGCTCGACAACGGCAACGACGTGTCCAGCAAATTGGGGTTTCACATCGTCGGTAACTCTGACAAGACAAATCATTAATAAAGTATGAGAATGGCGAATGATAACGTACTCCTCATCCTCGAAAAGCATTAGACCCTGCCCCTCAACCTCTACATCGTCTTTCTTCTTATCGTCCTTCCTTCCTCCGCTAGACTTGAGATCGTAAGCAGCGTTTTCCTCCTTCTTCCTTTTCTTTTCCTCCTTCTCCTTCTTCGTACCCCAGACTTCGTCGACGTCGAGGAGTTCTACAGCAACAATATCACCTTCGAGAGCGCGGTTACGGTCCTTAGAACCACAGATGTAGATATCGGCGTCGAGAACTTCTGTCGCGACATAGGCATCCGAGCGATTGCGCTTGTTCACACGTAGTATACCAACGACCAACTTTCCAGCAGCAAGCAGAGGAGGGAGGGATGCCTGCGGAAGATAGGGAGCAAAAAGGGACTTGCGTTGTGGCTGGTTGGACTGTTGTTGAAGCTGGGACTGGAATTGTTGTTGCTGTTGCTGAAGGAGGTTGATGCCGCCGAGGCCCAAACCCATCATATTAGCAGCCATCATATTCGGGAGCATGTTGGGGAAACTGAAAGAAGCCATTTTATGGTGATGCCCTCCAGCTGCAGCACGGAATTGTTGGAGGCTCTGCAGCTGCGCCTGCGCCTGAGCAAGGTCAGATGCGAAAGCATTGCCGCCCTGCACGCCGCCAACACCTCCATCTGTAATAAATAAAGAAATTAGTCAGTGATATTTTTAGTGAACACAAAACGTACTGATGCGCCAGCTCGAATCGGCGCGCGAAACCTGGCGAGAATGCCCAGCAAAGGACGGCGGGGCAAAACCATCGTCGAAGCCTTCTTGACCAACATACGGATTACCATAGCTGATGGAACCCATCCCCGGCTGACCGCCAGTCTTGTTCACAACATTGACGCTATGGCGGCGGCCATGACCACGGGGAATTCCCTGGGTCTGGCCATCGAGGCCGAGATTGAGGCCTCCCATATTCCCAAATTGACCCATCGGATTCTGCAGACCACCGAAAGTAGCAGCCGCACCTGGGCTCATCGGAACAGTGCTTTGGACGCGCCTATGGGCGCCACGAGTTGGTGCAAGGCCGGGTGTTTGGAAAGACAATACTTGGTTAGAAGCAAGCTGCTGTTGGTAGAGAGCCTGCTGTTGCTGCTGTAGAGCCTCGATCTGGTTCTGAAGTGCTATCTGTGTGTTCACATTAGCCAGCCACCAGACAGTGGTTATTTTGGGAAATTACCTGTTCTGCCATGATACCAGTGATTTCACCGCTGTCGGTCTTCCTGTGGGTTGGCTCATGAGGAATATCCGAATGGTAAGTAGGCTGCTGGTGCTGTTGGGGAAATTGGAATCCTACATCCTCCTCGTTGATAGAAGGTCCAACAGGTCCACCACGCTTACGAGCTCCAAACATGAATCCGGGTGCGAGCTGTGGCCGACCTGTTGGGCCGACCGAATCGGCCTGCTCTTGCTGCGCAGCTAGAGCTGCGAAACGGGGGGCCATGAAGTTCTGCGACTGAGAACGGGCTTGATGTCCGGGCTGTTGGCGGCGGTATTCTGCAATTTCGCCTTCTTCGAATGAGGTAGCGGCGCTGCCGTCCTCGGCATCCTCCATCATTGCACCAAGATGAGGAGAAAACGAGTGGAAATTGTTTGAGAGCCCTCCGGCTGACATAGCTTTACGGTGTTTGGGGTCGACATTAGATCCAGGATATGCGGCAGCACCAGGTTGGAAAACGGGCGCGTTTGCAGGGAGGTTGGATTGACTCTGTGTGGCCATAGTGAACCCGTTATTATGGAGAGTAGCCTGCTGAACTGGAGATGCCGTCTTGAGATCAGCAATAACCCTTTGAAGCGAAGAGAGAGCGTCGCTGGAATCTTTGCCTTGGGCTGGCTGGGATGAAGCCTGCTTGGTTACAACTTGATCCCTCGGGCTGCTATTGCGCCCTCCTTGAGAAGCAGATGGTTGGCCTTTGCGATGCCCCTGCCCCCAGGCTGATTGACTCTTCTTTCGTTGTTGATCTGGCTTTTTACCAGTCTCAGACGCTTTCCTTGTAGTAGATTCGGAGCCAGATTCAGGTTGCGATGGTCCGGGCGGGCTCTTCTTGCTACCATTGCTGGTCCTGGAGGAGGGACGCGGTCCTTGTGACGATCCTCCGCCCGCCGGTTTAGAGTTGGAGGCGTTAGAAACATTGCGCTTATTGGCACCACGGTTGTTACCAGAACCAATCGGCGGATTCTTCTCATCCTTCTTGGACAAAGGCTGAGACTGGGGCATAATTTCGTCGGTCATGTCGTTCGTAACGTAGTTTAATAGAGTTTTGATATCTTTTTATGTTTTGAATTTCAGTGTCAAGTGAGTCCTGTCTGAACCCAGTAAGCATATGAACGAGCGCGTCGAACAACGTAAGAATGTGCCTACGTGCGAGGTGAGAATGTTAAGGCTTTGCCCTGTGGGGCGAGTGAGAAGAAAGAATGCGTAGTGGGTTATCGGTGTGGTGGAAATGAAGGACACTTGATGGTCACTGTCGTCGACTGAATCCGGACTATGTGCTTGGTACATTCCCACGCTCCCCCCCGACATACAACTCGTGCTTGAGTCGTGCTCACTCCTGAGTACTGAAATACTGACTCCTCACATATCATAATCATGCCAAGCATTAAGGCAAACGTGTAGATTATTATGTACATCGACAACGTGTTCTATACTACTGAATATGTTACCCTGCCTAGATCTATGCCTTTCCAAGTTTCTGGATAATGGCAGAGGTATACTCTGTTGTTGATGCCTTGCCTCCCAAGTCACCAGTAATGGTCTTACCCTCAGCGATAGTCTGAGAGACAGGGGCTTCAGTGGAACATTCAACTTCGAAAGGATGGCACTTACAGATAATGCAGCCTTTTCGATTTTGTCTGCATGCTCGTATAGGTTCATGTGCCTGTCGATTGCCGTTTGATTCCTTGAAATAAACCGATTACAGTGTACTTACCTCAGCATCATGAGAGAGGATAATAAGAGGGCGGTAGGGTTAGCCAAGCCCTTGCCTGCGTTCATACAAGGATCGTTGTTAACATGCGGTGGACAATACGTTTGTCGAACACGTACCTTCGATGTCAGGGGCAGATCCGTGGACGGCCTCGAAGATGGATGCATCCTATCGGTAGATTCAATATCAAGGACTCATCGCAGTAATCACAAAACACACGCGGCCGATGTTACCCGATGGTGTGAGACCCAGTCCCCCAATAAGTCCCGCACACATATCGGAGAGGATATCACCGTAGAGATTTGGCATCACCATGACACGGTCCGAGTAAGGTTTCGGGTTGGTAACGATCTGTAGCAGTCTTGTAAACGGTACATGAGACACAAAAGTATCGGAAAAAGACAAACCTGGAGGCACACGCGATCAAGCAGATCCTCGTCATACTTAACATCTGGGAACTCCTTGGACACCTCTCGGCAGGCGGACAAAAACATTCCGTCTGACATTTTCCTCAAGTCCACGTCAGCTTTGGCCGACGGAGGGGGGAGGGGGTAAGCGGGCTGTACTCACATGATATTGGCCTTGTGCACAGCAGTGACGCGCTTCCTGCCACTTGACTGAGCATAATGGAATGCATAGCGAGCAACGCGTTCAGATGCGTCCCATGTAATGAGCTTAATGGACTGGACGACACCATCAACAATCTAATGTAGATATGAGTGAATCGTAATCCTCAAATAAACACCGAAAGTAAAGACCTCGTGCTCAATTCCGGAATATTCTCCTTCTGTATTCTCGCGAATGAGAACGGTATTCACGTCGTCGTAAGGTGTTTTGAACCCTTTAATCGACACGCAAGGCCGGACGTTTGCGAACAGGTTGAAGGTTCGTCTGAGCGTCAAGTTCAGGGATACGTGTCCCTTGCCGACTTGGATGTAAATGAGTGAAACGATGTTTATCATCCAACAGGAAGAACTAACTCGGTGTAGCAAGAGGCCCTTGGAAGTTGATGAGTACCAAAAACAGGATGAGGTAGTGAGATAGGTACCTTTCAAGGCGACTGTGTTGCGCTTGACTGACTGGATTGCATTTTCTGGTATGACAGTTTTCCCGTTCTTTAGGACGGGTGTGACGCTGACTTCTTCCCATTGAATTGGTACCTATATTAAACCATTGAAAGTTTTTAACAGACAGGTTAGCAAAAATAGGGATACATACCTCGGCTGCGACATATATGTCTTTTATAGACTGGCTAATTTCAGGACCAATTCCTACAATCGGCATCAGTGGTCATCCACAATTGTCGTCTGAATAGGTGCTCGCCATCTCCCGGAATCAGCGTCACTGTATATTTGCCCTATATATGCGATTAGTGTTTGAGGGGGAACGCGTATCATTGTAACCTACATTGCTGCCTTTTTTGCCAGCAAAAGCTGCTGTCGGAGCGGCAGAAGCATAATTTCTGAGAGCCTGGAAGCCAGTAAGATCACTATAGCAGGGTTCGAGGACTATTACTCACATAAGAACGGGTGAGTGCGCCCTGCGCAATACCAGCAAGGGAACGGGACTTGAACATCTTGGTATGAGAAATGAATTTGTGGTGAAAGTTTACAGCGTTTCGTTCCGAACCCACCCACGTGGACGCGTTGAATTGACTACCATGTTTAGTGTTGTTTATCCTCACTGCCAACCCGACTCAAAGCTTCCGGGCCGGCTAGTAACAGCGACCGTCGCTGTCATGGATATCGAGATTGGCCAGCAATTATTTGAAATTACTTATGTATCTAAGGACACCCAGTCTTGATTCTTGAATGTAGTACAGAAATGCGAGGTGAAAAAGGCGACAGTTAACTCAGCAGAACGTTGAGTTGTTGTCTGTATTGCTCCATGCTCTTCTCCGTTTCATCTTCGTCCACAGTCTGTGAAGCATAAATATAGGGGGATTTGGATAGAGGTGAAGAATACATACCGGGAGACCAGTTCCGACTGCACCAGCTTCTCCAAGCTTTCCATCAGTTAATTCGTATAAGACCTTGTCGACTTCTGCATCAGCTTCCTCTTCAAGTTCTTCGTCGTCGTCCATCTCAAGCGTATCTTCTAACATTTCTTCCAGTATACCAGCCTGAGCGAAGATATCGATACCAACTTCAAGGAAAATGTGGGTATGCGCTCACTTTGGTCATCTCCATACTCATTTCGCGCATAGTGCGGCTTATCTGGGGAAGCTTTACAAGGGCATTCGACAACTTCATAATTTCCGTGGATTTCTGGAGGGATCCTGTAACTTTTATCATAGCTTTCTGACGTCAGTATATTTTAGTAACTTTATCACAAGGACTTACCCATTTGCTGGGTTAACTGAGTTCCGATGGATCCTAGTCTGGCTTTACTGACCGATAGTCGGTCCTTCTGTTTGTTGCTCCTCACAACCTCTCTTGCAAGGATACGGGCAGACTTGACATCTCCTTTGGAAGCTAGGTGCTTGACGTTCTGCCGGGCTTTGCTGGTAGCCATATCGAGCTGAAAGCATAGCATCGTTAATAGACATGCTAACCACACATACAGCAAGGATCCAACCTGCCTCATTTCCCGATCCAGTTGGCGACTCTCTGTTCGTAATTTAGCTTGCCATGCTCGGACTTTCTCTTCTGGGGTAGGACCATATAGGAATCGGTTGATTGTCTGCATAATGGTGCACTGTGAGAGTTGGTGCGAAAAGTCTAGTGCGACTGTTGCGCAGTCATATGTACAAACAGTGATTGAGCACTGAGTACTGCGCTCATTCTTTATTGAATCAAATCATTAATGATCGTGGCAATCGCCCTGCATTTCAACTCTTGCATGACAGAAGTCAACGTAAGACGATTATGCAGTCAGTGTTGTAAAATGTATTACAGACAGGCAGTTGACACAGTCCGACTCGATTGCGACGTCCACACCCAAGCGAAATACATGAATAAATACATACATCATTGTACATCAAGGGGCTCGCTGAATCTGATTGACTAGGGCCTCCCAGTAGTTCCAGTCTGAAATATCTGGTCCACTGAGGAGTTGGGAGTCTGCACCATTCGCGGCATGATTGCTTCCTATCCACGACGAAAAGTCAGCGCCCCCACTACCTCCCCACGCCGTGCGACCATTGGTTGAATCTATTTGCGCATTGCTAACAACATTGCACCAATGGTCTAGCAGTGACTGTGCAGGGGATTCCTCCTCCGTGTTGGGACTTCCTGAATTGGTTGGGGATTGAGTGTGTTCTGGAGCAGTTTGTTGCAGCCGCTGGAAGGTTGGTGACTGAGTCATATGTCCAGCATTAGCATAGGAAACAGATGGGGAATGGGAAGGTTCAGAAGATGTTGATATGTTCAATAAAGAGGGGAAAGTTCGTGGAGGAGATGAAACCGACTGTTGTAGTCCCAGTAATAAATGTGCTTGATGTTCGTTGTTACCGTTGGTCAGCTGTCCTTGTCTCTCAACCTGTGAAGCTTTATTTTGCAAGAACTCGATCGTCTTGAGTTCTCTACGCGTCGTTTCGTCCATCTCACGCATCCCCTCGTGATCCTTCATGAACCCATCCAGGATGGCACGCATTGCAGCGGCGTCTCGTCCCCGGGGCTCCAAAACGAGATAAATCCCACTGATCATCGCCGTCTGGAACTCGCGGTACGCATTACTAAGAGATTCTCTGGTCTCCTGGGGCATAGCCTCCCTGAAACTTTGCCTAACCTCAAAGTCCTTCATAGCAGATTCAAAACAGGCCGCCCGAGATCGTGCAAAGCGGTCTGTGCTAAGCCGCCGAAGAATGTAGGGGCGGTGTAAACTGATTCGGACGAAGAGAATTTCTGTGATCAACAAGAAGCGATGGACTGGGATGTACTTGAGCTTCTCATCCAAAGATGTATCGGGGTGTAGGGCGAAGTGCGGCGGAAGACGGGTTACAAATTTCAGAAGTTCGTCATCCAGAGCTACGACCTCTGAGTATGAACTCTTTTCCCGAACTTGCTGAAAATGATGAACTATGCGTCCAATAATCCTAGCCAGCTGATGTCTCAGAATAACAAATGTCATCGGGGTCGGGGTTGACAAAGGGGGATTTTCAACGGGATGGGGTGGTACATTTTCATCTTCGATGTTGGATGGCACCTTCGTAGAGGTATAATCGTCCTGGATCGAGTTAGGGCGCCCGAGAACCAAGGCATAAGATCGGTCTGCATGATAGAGATACGACCTGGAAGGAATCACTTCAAGCTTTCCTGGATTTTGCATGAGAGAAGTTAACTTACCATATTCGCCTACGATATTCAACTTGCGCCAAATCGATGCGCTGAATCAAACTGTTCATTACCACTCGTTGAATAATAAGCTTATTTCTCACCATCGTAGAGCCGTCACGATGGAGACCAAGGGCTTGGGCAGTGCGAACGGCAGCCCCAAGCTGGCTCCAGCATTCTGTGATGCGACGGTCGAAGGTCAAGAAACGAGCACTCTACGCTCCTTTAGAAATGGGCTGGAAACACGCTTATGCACTCCTTACCAAAAGCCGTGTCAAGACTATATCTAATGAGTCGGGCTGGACCGCCGCTGCGATTAAGAGGGAGCGCCGAGCTGAAATCGACCAGTCAATGTTGATTTTGGAAAAGAATTTTTGGGACCCACAGGACCAGTAGTATCGCAATGAGGTTAATCTTCGATTGCGCGCATCTCCCGCAATATGCTCTGGAGCTAGGCGGACCGATATTGCGAAGATAACAAATAATAAAGGTAAGAATCGAACGTCGTTCGGATTTGTCGCTCCGATTCCATCACGGATGTGAGCACAAACTGACGCATGAGCAGCGCGGAAGTCGCACTCGGAGATGGGATATCTTGTCCAATTTCTGTTTCACAACGAAAGAAGTTAGTCGGAGCTTTATTCCCAGAATTGCAGAAAGCATACATTGAACTGAAGTAATAATCTATTAGGACTTCAGATAATCTTGGAGGGGGGAGTTCTTGAAGAAGCTCGGATATTTTGTGTGGTGAAACACCGCATTCCTGGACCAAAGACTTCAGATTTTCAACAGCGGATGGCTCCATGTCTTCCACAATGAGGGACTTATCCCTGGTCCCAGAATGCAGGCCCGAGGTTCGCTGGCGGGATGGTCCCTGCTCAACCAAGTTAGGCGAAGGAACACCTACGTTTTGTAGCTACGATTTCGTGAGCATATGCTGGGGTGATAATAAAGTGAGTTTACCTGTTCAATAACAGACGCAGGTGCAATACTTCCAGATGCACTGGTTCCATACCACTTGCCGCTCTGGAATGTACCACCGCCTGGGTCTTGGTCTTCAGTCTGGGAAGGACTGTCATCTTCGCACACCGACAATGAACGTCTTCCCGAGCCAGAAGGGTTTCCTGAGGGTGGTGGTGTTCCGGGTGTGCAGAACTGTGGTAGCGCCATTTCAATAATATGTTCCAGCCTCGACAGGCGCACACTAAGATCCTGATCCGCCTTCCCTGGTGTGTATGCTTTGCATAGATCTGGAACTTTGCGTGCCACGCACTATTTGGAGCTGAGCTGGCGCCCCTAAAGAATAGAGGAGGAGGAACCCACATGGGAGCAAGGCACCTGTCTATCGCACTGAAACCATCCTTGTTATTGGTGCTGCGTTTTATTCTCAAGAAACCTTAGATCCTCTACCTTTTGCTTTCTTCGATGACATTCTCCACAAGAAAAACTAAGGCAACATGTAAACCGATGTGAGGACATGAAAAAGCACATCATTACCTGACTCTCGTCCTCTGCTTTTTCGAAGAGATACCTGGAAGATCCTCTTCATCAAATTTCTTCCTTTTGGAGGAAGTTTGGGAAGAAGTACTGAAATGAGTAGGGGTGTGAGGGGGAGGCTTGACCATGTTGTTTGCACAGATCAAGGTCGTGAAAAAAGCGAATAACGAGTAGATGCTGACTCGAGGCAAATGCTCTGATGCCGATAGGCCCGGTGATCCGGTAACTCAATGCTGCACTACATCTGAAGTTACTTACAAGTTATCAGCTGACGACAATGAATATCCCTTCCTGGAAGCAGCTAAAACTATCGCTTGAACGTCCATACAAAGACGAAGACGGTGAAACTATACCTGTTTTACTTGATATATCTCCCGAGGGGCTGCATATATACGAACAGTATGTTTGAGTTCCAATCACCCGTCTTTACAATACCTCATCTCGGCTATGTTGTAGAAGGGAAAGCTCCATAACGTCTCTCGGAGAAAATCTCAGGCGTATCTTTGTTGAACGGGGGGTCGACTTTTTTGATAGGACTAAAGGTCATCATCTCCAAGAAAAGCCTCCAGTAAACGAGGACGAGGATGCTTCAGGTGTTGAAGAGGGCCCTGACGCAAACCAATCACCCGAGCAGCCTATGTCTGTGGAAGAACTTTTCAAAATGCGAACAGAAATTATACCCCAGCTTTTGTGAGTTGCACCAATTTTTCCGATTGCATGAAATCGTATCAATGAAGGCAGCACGTCCCTAGGAGAGATCAACCTTGCCAAAGACCTTTTAACCTCACTTCTAACCTCTTCGCAACCTGCGCAAGAGAGCATTCCAACGAATCTCTCGGCCACAGTCGTTTCAAAACCCCTTCCAGTCATCTCCGTACAGGCATTCAATGCCCAGTTGACTATTGGTAGCAAGGACGAGGCACTAAGGAAGGCAGCGAACGTATTCAAGTCGGCTGCTAATAGTATGGAAAGAGGGAGAATCAAGGGAGAGAAGTACTGGGTAGATGCTCTTAAAGTTCGACGAGGGAATTGGGGCTTGATCCCTGCTCCTCTCCCTTTCGGTTCCTCTACAGGAAAAGGTGCAGATAAGACATCAAGGGATTTTCTTATCACGTATGGACTGGAAGAATGTTCGTTGCTCATCCAACTTTCCGAAACGACTTTACTAAATACATCGTAGCACCTGCGCCATTTCGGCGCCAGGCTTTGGCTCGTATGGCTACAGAAGATGCCGATGCTAACAGCCTAGTCTTTTTGCACCGCCAAAAGACTCGGTTACGTGTTTCTGTTAGTGTGGTCAATGTAGATGGCGTTACTGTCACCACCCAGAACACAGACATCAAAACCGACTTAGAAAGTCTCGAGGGCGCCCTGAAAGTTGCCCAGCAAGAGATTGTGGAACATGAGATCTTCTCTTTACTTGTTCAAGAGGCAGGCAATCTTCCAACTGCCTCTGCGCGAGTTTCAGAGCGGCTAATTGTCATTGACGCCGCACAAGGCACAGAGCTGAAATTCGAACTGGTATGTCTAGCTTATTATCATATCTCATCATGCTAATCCTGGATATATATAAAACCCAGTTGGACGACAAAAAAAACCAGTTAAAATCCACAGAAAATTTAAACAATAAAGAGAAATGTGACCTGATATTCTTCGCGCTACAAGCTCTTCTTTTGCGCAGACACAGTCACATGAAAATGCAGCGACTCGGAACAGCTTTTATCAACCGACCTCCAACGGAGATGTCTTTCCCTCCTCCAATACTACAGCCAATCATCGATTTGTTGCAATACCAGGTCTTTTGTCAAAGAATCAAGCTGGAACTTGACAAGATGGTCACAGCCTTATCCGCAGCTGGGATATGCTCTTCATTGCGCTTTGATCCAGTTGGAGAAACAGGTCGTCAGCTTGTCCAATTCTTCGAAAAAAGTGTGGGCAAAGTCGTGGGCGGCGAGGGGGTTCTCAGAATCGATAACAGGTGCGCTATTCGCTCTCCGTAATTGGCTCAAAAGCATTGACTTTTTTAATTAAAAGACATACGATCCGTCTAACATTCCTTTCCCCGTCCTCGTTGACTGCCCATCTTTCCCAGGCGACCCTCACTATTTCTTCGATCCCACAACTATGCCAACTGTTAACCGATGAGGTGGAAAGGTGTCTCCTGCAGAGAATCTGTGATAGGGGAAAAGAAATGGGCGAACAAACAAATGCTGGAACTTGGTTCATTGACCTGAGTCGCTGTGTCGGTCGATGGGAAGGTTGCGTGTTGTAAGTTTATTGCCAGTTTCGAATTTCCCTGATCTGCTCATGATTCGCCAGAAATTTCCACGTCACCTTCGGCAAGGACTTCGAAATCGATTGTTCAGCCTTTCAGATTCACAGGAATACCTCAAAACAAGGCCAACTGGATAAATATTCTACTTATCAACATAAGCAACAATTGATACCATGGATTGACCACATAATCAGTGCAGCACCAGTGCCTTCATAGATAGATCATAGCAGATAGATCACCCACGTGCAGTTCATAAAGACTATGGTGCCATGTTGGTTTCACGTAGAATTCTTGCGTATCGCATAGCATATGTAACCATACCAATATAGAAACTAGTGGATTTTGACGGCGCATGATATGCACGAGATAAAACAGAAGGCTACGCGTCTAGTCGTCTTCCTCGTCCTCGTCCTCGTCTGCAGCTCCACCAGCCTTGAACTTCTCGATTTTGGCAGCAATGTTGGCTTGGCGTTGATCGTACGTGAGCTTCACAGTGCGGTGCTTGAGGGTCTCGGCTTTCCAGTCTTTCGACTTTTCGGTGGGTTTGAAAGTGGGGTCCTCCCGAATGGCAGCATGGGCACTCGTGTAGATTTCCTCGATATCTTCCGATCCCACACCGTCAGCGAGATACGTCGCGAACTGTTTCTTAAACCTTTCAAGTAAGGTCAGAATTGGCAAGAGTGAAATAATCAGGCTGAAGAACGAACCTCTCGTCATCCTCCTCCTCAAGACTCTCCATATACTCGGCAACGTGACCTCCAAAGATGTACTTCTTCAGGGTCTCTGCATCCAACTCCTTAGACTCTGGGTCATAGCCGGGGAATCGCTTCTCGGAATGAGGGATGAAGATTCCCCCATCACTAGCGCCCTTCATGGCACCAAAAACTCGAGACCCAGTCGAAGTACGCTTGAGACCAACATCGAGGTAGGCCTTGAAGGGCCGGGGGGCATCCTCCTCATCAAGGACTTGAGTGACGCTGAAAGTACCATCGGGTTCAACAACACCGTCATATTTGTCATGGAGGCCAAGTTTTGTGAGAGCACGGCGAGCGCAAAGCAATCCGGTAGCGTAAGCTTGATAGATAGTTAGAAATGAACAAAAATCTAGGTGTCAGAAGACCATACCAGCCGCCCAATTTGTTAGGCCGTGGTTGATGCCGTATCTGGGGAGCTCCTTGGAGTTCGCAGCCGTCAGGACAAAGTCCCCTTGTAGGCGGGCGTAGACGATTTGAACAGTGATAAAACGGTTGCTGAACCGGACGACAAGGCGGTATTTAGGAGCGTTGCTGTGGCGCTTTTTGAGTAAAAGCCTTTGGAAATGAATTGAAGTACGCACTATTTGTTCTTCGCCTGCGTAACAAGCCTCTTACGGGCATAGTCTGGACATAGATTTGATCACTACATCTGGTGAAGATCGAGAAAGACGTACAATCAGTCTTTCCTTCCCGGCGCCTGCGGTACTTGACCTGGAAGCGAGAGAAGTAGGCGTCGGACTTGACCTTTTTGACGAACGGCATCTGAGAAACTAGATCAGTCCTGGGTTCAGTAGTGTGTCATCCTGAGCACAATTCAAGCATCCAGCCCATATCGCCGGTTTCAACGAAAAAGAAAATCCATTGAAGTCAAAAGTAGTTATCTTTTTCGACGGGAGGCATAAATAGAGTGACATACCTTGGCGGAGGGGCGAGGAGACTGAAAGGAACGGTGAGTAGACAACGAAACTTTCTGCGTTCAGAGGATCGTCCGAATCGGGTAATATTACCTAACACCTTTGCCTCCTTCATCTTGTTGAAGACGCAAGCATCTTCTCCTCTTAGAAAATAGAAATGGACGCTCATCAACAGTATCACCAGCAATACCACCAGCAGCAACAGGCCGGATACGACGTCAACCCATATTATAAACCATACCAAGGACCTTCCTACCCTATCGCAGGCTCCTCTTCATCTCACAGTGCTCCTGTCCCAGCCAATGCCTACGAATATGATGTTGGGATTCTCGCCCAACAGAGTGTCTACGTTCCTGGGGCGATGATTGACAAACGTGGGGGTGCTGGCGGCAAACTTGCCAAAGGCGGGAAGCGAACCACTGTCTTGCGCAAGGGTGGAGGAAAGGTTTGGGAAGACCAAACTCTATTGGAATGGAACCCTTGTTCGTATTTTATATCCCCAAGCCACCACCACTAATTGCCTATCTAGCCTGGTTCCGCCTCTTCGTTGGGGATCTCAGTAACGATGTGTCAGATGATGTTCTTGCCAATGCATTCAATAAGTATACATCGTTTACCAAGGCCCGTGTCATTCGTGACCGGTTGAGTCAGAAGGTAAACTTTGTCGCACGTTTATTAAGCATGATACTCAATCTGACTCAGGCGAAATACGGCTTTGTTGCATTCTCTGATCCAGAAGACTTCCTGAAGGCATGGAAAGAAATGGATGGTGGGTGATTACCGTGAGCTCCACTGTACATTATATGACGAAGGATTCCACTAGGCAAATATGTGGGTAATCGGCCTATTAAGCTGAAGAAAGCAGACGATGGTGCCATACGTCCAGTGGAGATCGGCCACCGGAAAGCAAAGAAGCTTGAACAAGACTTGAAGAAGAATCGTCACAAGCCTTATTGAAGGGGCTATTTTAGTGGGGCCCTATCGTTGCTGTGTATACATATTCACGACTTATCTCTATATTTAGCATACTGCTGCTCTTAACCCCAGCACTTTCTCCCTCCCTCACTTGAAACGGTCAGTCACGCTGATGATTTGTCTTTCCAATGATATCCCTTGTTTGTCTTGCTCAGATCTGAACCCCAGTCAAAAGTCCGTGTATTAGATAACATTATCTCGCATTAGCTGTGTGAGAATGTAAGATAATGCAATCGGAGCGGATAAATTGTAAATTTAGGCATTATCACGCATTTCTTGTCATTTTCAGACAGCTAATGTTAGAGAGTGCATCAATTTTCATTAAAAGCTATATACACGCATTGCTACGCATCACTGCTTGTTTCTCGTAGCCCACCCACCCATCCTGCTACCCCTCCCTCGCCAGATGACTGATCAGAGCGCCATCACG
>JABCKI010005776.1:0-47190 GCA_018282025.1 Sphagnurus paluster
AAGAGGGTCGCGCTTCCAGGAAGTCCTCTACTGCCATGTCCTCTCTGATCTCGCCCATCTTTGGCACTTCCTTTGTCTTTGTTGCCACAGTTGGTAGCGCTTCTTGCTCTGGCTCAGGTGCAGCCTGTCTCGCTGGTCCTGGTGCCTGCTCTGGTCCTGGTCCTGGGTCAGGTGTGGGTTCCCTCTCCAGCCTCCTGTTTTCCTGCTGAACCTGCCATGCTTCGCGTCTTTCCAGGTTCTGCTGCTCCCAGGCCTGTTTCATGGCCTCTGCAGCCTCCTCATCCGAGGACCCTGCATTCCTCATGAGCCTACGCATTGGCTCGTAATGCTGGGAAGAGAAGTCGGGGCATATTTCAAGGCTTGGGTCCCTCTCAATCTGCTCAGCCATGTCCAAGATGTTTTTCGATACTTGTTTTGAAGGTTATATTGGGGAGCAATATGCTTAGTTCGAGACTCTGAAGGAAGGCTGAGAGGAAAATAAAAGGAAGCTGCCGTCGCGATGACCAGCTCTCTGTTGCGCGGTCGTCGAGGTGGCTGGAGAAGAGGTTTCTTATTCGGCACCCGACGCGCATTCAAAGACATCTATCTAACCCTTCGCTCGTGCCTCGCTATGTAATAGATAACAATCAAAGAGCAACCAAAGGAGGTAAAGTCACAGTAGTAACACACCACGTGATGTGCTGGGAACTGAATGATCCATATCTTAGCAATACATTACATAATCCATTGACCAGCTTTATATCCGACAAAGTAAATAAAAAATCTAACCATAAAATGATCAGGTAGGACAAGGTGTTCACTGGTTACCTTAGTCCGCCATGGCAGGATAGGAGACTCAGTGTTCCACTCTTCTCCCTGACAAGTAGCGCAGCGAGATCACTTAGTCTGATGCTTCAATGCTAGTTGAGAGGTATTATTCCTCTCATGATAGCTTCCCTTTGGTACCCCTGCAGAATACTTCACAGGGTCAGAGTTCACCACTCCTAATCCCCCATACCCCACCAAACTAACTATACTTACTTCAAAGCCCAACAGAGGCACCAATACTTTACAACTATCTCACAGCATCCGTAGTCCATGTGTACTTAAATGCACTATGTAAACTGGTTAAAAGTACCCCTGCAGAAATCCCATGACCTCCCATTGGCAATGACACACGCGCAATACAATTTATCCAGCTCGGAGCTGCCAGTGTGCTGTGACTATTTTAGTTCATCATTAAAAGTCTTGCTCGCCCTGTTTCTCGATATGATTTTTCAGGACATCTAACCGTGTAGTACTTGCTAGTTAACGATATGTCATGTGCTGTTGATATTTTGTTGCCACCAACAGCATTGTGGTATCGAGATTCAAAATTACTTCCCCACACTGACTGCCTTGACTCTCGACGTGTGCCTCTGGAATGTGGAATGACGTACACGCCGTAGACACGCGCCACTTATTTGTCCAGGCCACGAGGAGAACCTTGTTGTTCTATCCCATTCGTAGGGCCATTTTTACCACGCGTACAACAGGGAGGACAGGAACTAAGCAGATGACTATTACTTTCAGATCTCCTGTATCCTTCAAGTAGATTCTTGCTCATATCGTTCTATGCAGCCGAGCTTAATGTGGCTGAGTCTCAAACCTGGCACATATATTGACGTGGAAGGCGCTTCTATGATTCCCAATCCCTATAAACTAGCAATCTTCCAAAAGAAGAGGCTTTTCCTTTGGAAGATTGCTAGCTTATCGGCTCTATCGATCCCGTAAAACCTTCAAGATTCGAGGCTGTCTCAGGTTCACTGAGATATCACTTGAAGTAGTGTTATGAATTCGGATCCACGTGTATGCTTCATGTTTCCTCGTGGTTAGATATAATCCACAGTTAACATTGTGAATGAAACCCAGGATACGTTTGCCTCACTCTTTTATCCACTTCTCTACCGGAAATTTGATATCGATGGTTCAACTTGACATTTTCAATCCCGCACCTAGGCTTCGGACTCTATCAACTTTATTCTTTCGCGGGTCCCGGCGTATTTTAGGAAGCGTTTCAGAGTCGAACTCTCCACTATCGAGACATTCACGGAACCAGCACAACAAACCTTTCGTCAAAGTGTCGCCTGAGGCCGCTTATTTTGTGGAAGGCGAGTTGCGACGGGACCCTGATTATTATGCCGACTCCCGAAAAGGACTCTGTGCTTTCCAGGTCGAAAACACCCTTTTCAAAGTACAGATGGCTTTTTCAAATTAAATTAAACTCTAATTTGCCAATTAGGTTCATCAGATTATCCTTTCCCGTGAACCCTCCGCTTTTGGTGACATGCTATGTCTTCCCAGGCCTACGGTCGATATCGAAGGAGAAGAGACACCAGTGTTGCTTTATGATACTGTCCCACAGTTCCGGGATTTCCTATGGGCTTTGTACGCACCGTGAGTTAAATTAATTTTTTAGCCGAAATTAGTTGAATTGATCATCAGTCGAGACCTAATGAACTGTTCCAGGAGACTGGGATGGAGCGTTTGCTTAATGTTGCTGAACTTTCAAACAAATACTGCTTTTTCTCCTTGGAAGCTTGGACTATCGACCGTATCCACTCGCTCGTTCGAGAATGTGTTTGTGCAGGAGTTCTCCATTCCGTTACCCCTTATATATGTGGGCGAATCCTTCACGTCGCTTCACTCTGTCACCACCAACAGTTACAAGAAGTCCTCGCGAAGCACCTTGCTATGCGGATACTCTGGTACAACACACCGCCTGAGTCCATTCTCAGCATAGCTGAGAAACATGGACTACGTACTCTGATAGGTGTATGTTACTACAGACAACTAGTCAACATGGAGCGCACCACTAGCCGCAGAAACAGCAGCGCTCAGACTGTATTTTCCTTCCCGATCAATAATGAAAAGCGTATGCGCTTCTCTGCGGCGCGCGACTCGTTGCTCAATATCTGGCAGCAGATTCGTTCGCACCCGCCACCGCTCTCATGTGAGGGGTGTCCCTCCCACACAGAATGCGAGCTATCCTGGCAGCTGATATGGTTTGAGGCATGTGAGATGGACGAGATCCATCGCCAGGACTCTGCAGATATCCTAGGGCGCATGAAGGCGCTCATGCTATGGCTCAGGAAGGCTATGGCGGACGTGCCGTCGATGTCTATGCCATGCAAGATGGCAGCGCTCGATGCCATTACCCAGACCCGCGATAAGGTTATTGATGGCCTCCTCTTACATTTTATGAGGGCTGCATGATGTCACTTTGTGAGTTTCATTCGGTCGCATGAATGTCTGGTGAGGAAACTAAGTTTTTCTTTTCTAGTAAGTTATTCTGATACTGCGTCCCAGTGTATGCGTTGGATCATCCCACTTGCCCTTAGCAGATCATGTTTTCTGTCACGGAAATTTTCTTTGGCCTTGCTAACACGTTACCTTATTTTAACATTATAAAACTGCGACAGCAGTCGTGATAGCTCTGACGTTGTCAGCCCAACGCTGGTGCCCACACCCCCTGGGACAGTGTCCCAGCCCCGGTGCAGAGACTCCATGTACATTTAGCTCGAATTAAATATAAACGTTCGATTAGTGTTCACTCGATATCCTTTGAATCCACACAGATAGATTCGTACAGCATATTAGAGACATGTGTAAAAAGAGCCCTTGGCAGAGCCTAAGGCTCTGCTTTTCGGAATGGCATCTAACAGAAGATATCTCTCAGACTATATGAATATAAATCAGGAATGAAATAATGGTAAATAAAGACAGTTTTTATACCTCTCGAACCCACAAATAAGATGAAAGTTGTTGCTGAGCTCAAACAAATTGGACTTCCCAAGTTGTTGGAAAAGTTGATTAGCATTCATGTGACCTAGCGAAGTTGATCTTTCAATTCTGCAGTACCTGACGATACAGGCCAATGGCCACCTATTTTTTGGCTTGATTTTTTATTGGAAGAATAAAAGGAAAGCAGTTAAAAGCAGGCACGTCAATGGCATACCACCGGTTAACAATGCGCGGATCTCTGTCGCCCAATACATCCAAATCTAGATAGACCGATCAAAAGTTTTTCTTGAGCCCGATCACCTGGTTTTTTACTTTACACCAAGTGTTGTACTTGCTCTCCCCGCCTCTTCATCCATATCGAGATGTCCAAGGACATCGCATCCACCCAAAACGAGGTCAAGAGGACGAAAAAATCCAAATCGAAAGATAGGAAGTCTCGGGATGCAGGTGGCGATGATGGTATTGTGAGGGCAGTCGCGGTGGAGATACCTATGGATGTTGACGGTATGTGTTGTGTATTTTGTTCTTTATAAGATTATGTATTCAATTTTTCATATTTTAGATGAGGAGAAGCCGAAGGACGCTGAAAAGAAGGAGAAAAAGCGGCTAAAGAAGGAGCGCAAGGCAGCGGAGGCAGCGGCGACATCTATGGACAACTCTGAAGGTGATTATATCTTCAACGATCATCTTACATGAGCAGTGAGTTTGATTATAAGCACTAGTTGCCTCTGAGGAGCGCGTAGAAAAGATAAAGAAGAAAAAGAAGAATAAGGGTACCGAGCTTGACATCGAGGCAGTAGTCGAGGTAGACACTACGGCTGCGGAACTACCTAGTGAGCATTCTAATTTATTTCCGGTTGCGCAAGATACTCAAAGCCGCATCAAGTAATGTCCACGGAGGAGAAGAAAAAGAAACGCAAGCGCGATGCAAACGATGAGAAAGCCCTGGAGCCCTCTGCTGCGACTTCGGAGTCTAAGAAAGACAAGAAGAAGCGCAAAAAGGGTACATCTACAACTGGAGAATCCTCCACCAGTCCTACAACCTCAGAAGAGCTCACACCGTCTACTTCAAAACGCGCTTCGCCCACACCCACCGCTAGCGCTGCAGAAGTCAAGGCATTCTTAGATAAACATTCTATCACGATCCATACTCCGGATGATACCCCGCCCACCGTCCCTGTCCTCTCGTTCGCGCAGCTGGATATACCATCAGAGCTTCAGGCCTCTTTTAATGGATTCAAGGAGCCCTCCCCTATACAGGCATGCACGTGGCCGCCTGCACTCAAGGGTTTGGATGTTGTTGGTATTGCGGAGACCGGCAGGTGTGCGAGCAGCTCTATTGTCGTTCATGTGCCTGATCATATTTTTCCAGTGGCAAAACCCTAGCGTTCGGCATCCCGGCGCTGTCCCGTCTCATCACAAACCCGCAGACTAGCTCGAGGCAAGGCACGTCGACGGTGAGCGTGCTTGTTGTGGCGCCAACGCGAGAGCTTGCCATCCAGACGCACGATACACTTTCCGCGATTGGGAAACCGTTTGGTATCGCTAGTGTGGCTGTATTTGGTGGCGTCCCGAAAGATCCACAGGTACGCATGCTGAAGAATGCGAATAAGGGCCAGGATGGGCTTACGACGCGCATTATTGTCGGCACCCCCGGGCGAATATTAGATCTGATGCAGGAGGGCGTCTGTGATTTAAGCAAGTGAGTGGCCGAGGATCTCTTTTGGGGGTATTTACTAATTGATATTTGCGCAGCGTGGATTACCTGGTCCTGGACGAGGCGGACAGGATGCTGGATAAGGGCTTTGAAAATGATATCAGGAATATCATTTCAAGCACGAAACCTGCTGCGGAGAGACAGACTATGATGTGTACGTGTTGAGTCATTTTTTCGGAGAATTTTCAGGTGCTTATGTCGATCTCAGTCAGTGCGACGTGGCCTGAGGCTGTACGGCGACTGGCCAGCACTTTCCAAAAGAACCCGGTTCGGGTGACTGTCGGAAGCGATGACCTTACTGCGAACAGCCGCGTTGAGCAAAGTGTTGAGGTGTTTGAAGATTCGCGATCAAAGGAGTGAGTGTGGCACAGGACAACCTTGGTCCTGAAAAAAAAACTGAAGCAACACCGACAGCTCACGGCTACTTGCGTTACTAAGATCATTGGCACATAAAAAGACATCGACGACAGGGGCCACTGAGTCACGGATCCTGGTATTCGCGCTGTACAAAAAGGAAGCATCAAGGGTGGAGGATATGCTGCGGCGGCAGGGGTATTCAGTGGGTGCACTACACGGTGACATGACGCAGAACGCGCGTATGGAGACTCTGGAAAAGTTCAAAAATGGGACCACAGGGTTGATGGTAGCCACTGACGTCGCAGCACGGGGGTTAGATATCCCCAACGTCGGCGCTGTAATCAATTATACATTCCCGCTGACGATCGAGGATTACATTCACAGGATTGGACGCACAGGCAAGTCAGATCCGGCTCCAGCATGGCTGTAACTAAGACGGTATTATTTGCAGGCCGAGGCGGAAAAAGTGGCAAGTCGATCACTTTCTTCACAGGAGATGCCCATGAACGGTCACTGGCTGGAGAACTGGCGCGGGTGCTACGAGAGGGTGGGTTTGATTACGAGGGACTGAAAAGGTTCCCGATGACTATCAAGAAAAAGGAGCACAGTGCGTATGGAGCTTTCTTCCGGGATGATATTCCAGTCCCGAAGGGGCCAACCAAGATTGTATTTTAAATCTCGGCCGATCATATTACGTAATGTGACATCAATTTCGCGTGAGCACCAGTGGGCTGTGTTGGGCGTGCGCCTCCTTCCTGACCACAACCATTCCCTTCTCATCGTCCTGCGCGCCGTCTGAACCATCTTCTGGGATAATAATCCTTCTCTAAACATTTTCTCTCCGTCTTTGGTTAAAAACCTCACTACTGGCCTTGTCCTGACGTACCTCTTCTGACCTGTTGCTCTCAAGTATCTAGTGCTGTGATATCTCTTAATCTAAGCGCACAGCCATTGCTTGAGATGATGGGTTTATTCAGTCAAGCCGGATCCCATTTCCGTGCTGCAACCGCTCCCAAACCACGAGGTTCGCTTGAGGACGACAGGGTACCTTCAGATACTGAATCAGATGACGCCTCCATCTTGTCCGTGTACATCATCCTATGCATCCATCTCCCGTTAAACTTCACTGCAGAGACGAAAATGAAGGCTCCATTATATCATCTTTGATCTCACAGCTGAGGTTTGTGTCTGCCTGCTGCAACTGTTCACGCCTACTGACGTGCGGTCCCAACAAAAATGAAGAGTGGGCATGGACCTCTCAAGAGTCACCTTCCCGACATTCGTACTCGAGCCTCGGAGCATGCTAGAGCGCATCACGGACTTTATGTCTCATCCTGATCTCATCTTTGGGCAAGCTCCTCGTTCCTTGCATCATGTGTCTTAATTTCTAAACCCTTACTTTCATAGAGCCGAGAAGTGCAACGATCCCGAGGAGCGTTTCATTCGCGTGCTTCAGTACTATCTCGCCGGCTGGCACATCAAGCCGAAAGGAGTCAAGAAACCGTACGCATGCCTATTGTAACTTTGATCTCTCGCCACAATATTGATCGAACTTTCTCTAGATATAATCCCGTCCTTGGAGAATTCTTTCGGTGCAGATACGACTATCCAGATGGCTCACAGGGCTTTTACATAGCAGAGCAAGGTATCTTGCTTTATCTTGTCTTGACTACACCCCGCAGAGTATGCTAATAACTGTCCGTAGTTTCCCACCATCCACCCATCTCTGCTTTCTTTTATATCTCTCCAGAGAACCGGGTCAGCATATTAGGAGAGCTCCGGCCGAAGTCAAAATTCCTTGGCAACAGCGTCTCAACAACTATGGAGGGCGAAAACCGTGTGACTCTTCTTGGTGTCCCTTCAGATGGCGGTATGTTTATCTCAATGTCGCAGACACTCATCATTTATTTAAACTGCACAGAATATGTCATCACAATGCCGAACATGTATGCGAGAGGGATTCTATTTGGTAAGATGGTCCTGGAACTGGGTGATACTTGCACGGCGAAGAATGAGAAGAACGGAGTGTTTTGTGATCTAGAATTCAAGACGAAGGCGCGTTCGTCATGAAATATTGTGAAAGAGAAAGAAAAACTCACTTCTGGTGCAGGGCTTCTTTTCGGGGACTTACAATGCGATTGCTGGGCGGATACGCAAGGGGACGACTGACATAGGGGAAGTGAGTGGAAGATGGAGTCATGTCATGGACTTCAAGTCAACAAAGGTGTGTTTAAGGAATGCTCGCCAAATATGCTTATCCTTAACAATATATTAGTCCGGTGCAAAGCGCGTGTTGTTCGATGCAGTCAAGGATGGCCAGAACGTCTCTCCTAAATGGGTTCCACCTGAGGACGAGCAAGAACCTAATGAGTCACGAAGGTACGTACCTATATCTTTTTCACGTGTGTCCGGCACTATACCGCGGTGTTTACGATACTTACGACCTGTCATCGACCTGGAATAACCCTTTTTCCAGACTATGGCAGGATCTAACGACTGCAATAGCCCACAAGGACATGGAGGCTGCTACGGATGCTAAATCAGCAGTAGAAGACGCTCAGCGGGAGCGGCGTAGGCACATGGAGGAGAACGGACAGAAGCATGAGCCCCGCTTCTTCAAGTTTGAGAATGGCCGGTGGACAGTCAAGCTAAAGTACGTATCCCCATCTTGCACCGCTCGGCTTGAAATGAGAACTTTTGTACTCATACCAACGTCGGGTAGTGTACCAAGCGACCCCAAGGAGGCCACTAGAATAGTGAAAGAGTGGATATTCAACAACTCGTCACCATCAACACCAACCACAACAACCATGCCACAGGCAGCGCCTACTACAATCTGACACAATCGAGCTTCAATGTATCTGTAACCTGGATCCCACATATACACGACCTCCACACACATACTAATAATTGACTCTTTCGGTGTTATGTATGGTCTGTTGTACTTTGTGAATGAAACAATCCATTTTCCGAGTGTACAGTATAGATAACGCGTAGACAGTACGGGTATATATGTACAGTTGCCGCCGCAACAAAATGAAAGTGGAAGAATTCTGGATATCCAAGTACGCGCAAACCAAAATGTGCAACTAAAGAGCGTAGTATGTGTTGTGTGGAGGAAATGAGCATAATATGTGGGGTGTTGAATGTAAGGAGGCATCTATTGATGGGGAATAGACAACGAAATCTGGTCACGGACACCTAGTAATAAAGGGAAATTCAGTAAGAATAGCGAGAAATATTATATGGCGCATCAGAGACTAGTTCAAGGATAGCGAGCGAGGTGGATTGCTTTATGACCACCAGCCGTCATCTCCCTGGGTAGGAGCAAGAGAGACTGTACTTGGGGTGGGCGAAGGGGCCGCTGCGCGGTACGCCTGAGGCGGTGGCCGGCGCACTTTCGGGGCAGCAGTTGGGGTAGACGTACGACCGAGGTTGGGGTAGCGACTGCGTGGTGCATGCATGCTTGATGATGTCCCGATAGGCGTAGTATATTTGTGCGCGTCAGTTGTGGGTGCATGCATTGAATCCCAGACCGATGGCTGAGGCGGAGTACTGCTTCGTGCGGTAGATGCAGTATGCGAGTGCTGTACACGTCTCTGAGGGGTGGCGGCACGGTTGTCATAGATGGTGCTCGCGCGCGAGTCTGGGCGGGCAGGAGGATGGTTTCCATTGGTGATGTTCCGGTACGGTTGGGGAGCAGATGCTTTGACTGTTTTTGCTTGCTCAAGCTCGTACTGGAGGCGAGTGCATTTGGATTCCAAAAGGGTTATTTGCTCGCGAAGCTTGCTCTGTTGGTCCTATGTGAATGGATATAGATAAGCATACGGACATAATTAAAAAGAATCACATACCCGAGTCAAGCGGTCATTGGCCTCCCCCTCCTCGAGTTGAAGCTTGGACAAGGAGTAATCTGCTTCTAGTTGAGCTTGGGTTTGCTCAGCGTGGTCCAACTTAGTATGGGCCATTTCAAGTTCACCCTCAAATTCTTTGGCACGACGTTCCCATTCTGAAGCACGCTGCTGTGCCTGGGCTAGACTCTGCCTTGCGGTGAAGGCGACTCGCTCGCTGTTGGACATTTTGGTCTCTTGTTCCTTGAAACGTTTCTGGAGAGCCGCGTGTTCGCTTTCCAAACTCCTGGTGCGATCCTTGTAACGGCGAAGGTCTTTCAACTCTTCACTGTCGACTTGACCTATTAATGTTGTCAAGAAGTCGATCTTTTCAGAGGCGCGGTGCAACTCTTCCCAGTGGGACTGTTGGGAGGCCAGCTGATTGTGTTGCTGCTGAAGGCTTTCTAGTGTATGCACCACAGACTCCTTGTCACGGGTAGCAAGTGCAACTTGCAAGTCAAGAGCATCGACCTAAATAGATATTTTAGATAGTGCATGAGAGGAAATGAATAAGACCCGACCTTGGTTTTAAGACTTTCTCTTTCCCTTGTTAGGTCGTGATTGCTACTCTCCAATTGAGTAATGCGCTCCAGGTTGCTCTGGGTGGCTACATCTGATGCTTGAAGACGCGACAGAGCTTTTGAGAGAGCGTCTTCCAGTTCCTTGTTTTTGGCTTCTAGTGCAACAGTCTGAGAAGCTTTCTCGTTGCTGGATGCCTGCAACTCTTTGACCTGGTTGCGAAGCCGATCACGCTCACTTTCCACGGACGTCAACTTGTCGATTAGATTATCCTTCTCAACACGAATTTGCCCATGTGCACCACGCGCCTTGGTCAACTGTATCTGAATGTCCGTGTTCGACTTCCGTAGCTCATCGAGCTCACGTTTGGCCGATTCGTGAGAGGACAAAACGGAAGCGTGATCGTTTTGCAAAGCATCGGTGACGGCATGGAAGGTGTCAGGTAGGGCTTCCAGCTTTTCCAGAATTGTTTGATAGAGTAGGTGAAGGTTTCCGGCCTGAGAAGCGATATCCTTTTGACCATTAGAGATTTCTTCAACGGTGGCCTTGACTGAGAGGACATTGCTATCTGGTTCCGGAACAGTGATCGTAGGCTGCGCCAATTTGGATAAGATTTCTGACTGCGTCGTTTTGAGGGCTTGCAACTCTTCCCCGAATCTAACGGGCAATTCAGATACAAGGCTTGTAACAAGATCGTGACTGGAAGAAAGGTCGGTTTGGCGAGATAGGAGAGAGGCGGTACAGATATTGAGGTTTTCGAGCGCCACGGGGATGCCTTCCAGTGACCGAGAGACACTGTCTGTTACTTTGCTCGACAGGCTGTCGACATTGAATGCCTTGTCGCGGACAGCCAGGCGAGAGTCGAGGCGCTCAACAACAAGATCAGCCACTTGCTCCTTAATTTCAAACGCATCGATAGGAGCGATTGCGCGGCGAACCTCTGCGCTGAGCTGGCGCGTGATCCCATCGACATCGAAGTCTGATTTTGGTAATAGCGGGATGAGACGGTCGATGATAAGACCAGCAGTCTCTTGCTTGTCTGATGCCAAATCAATGAGCTGGGAGATATGCGGTTTGACCGCCTGCGTGAGTTCGCTGGTCAAGAACTCGTAATCAATGGGCTGAGGACGGAAGGACGACAGGACAGGCGTTAGGACGGTCATCAAGTGTTCGACGAGGGCATCGCGCTCACGAGCGGGAGCAGAACGATTGATGGCCTCCTGGCGGGCAGAGAGCTCAGAAATAGCTTCGAGCACCGCACTGATTGTTCTATTGCCCAAATGCTCTACAGCAGGAATGATTTCTCCAGTCCCATTGCTCTGAGAACGGGCCTGCCACACTTGCTGCTGAAGCGCCTGTAGATCATGGCGTAGGGTCTCCATGAGCTCCTTATTCGACTCCTCTACGACATCCTTGAAGAGTTGGAAGTCGAGTTCCCCACGTGCATCCAGCTGAGAAGCTTCCAGACTACGAGCAGCAGAATCCTGCAGCTGTGTACGGAACAGGGAATGAATATCTGAAAGCATCGCTTGGGTGGACGCGTGCTGTTCGCCCGATTCGCGCTTGAGATCCCTAGCAATTGCTGCAAGGCCCTCCTCGAGCATTGCCTCAATTCTGTGCTCAGACTGCTGTCCGTCTAAACGACCCGTGAGACTCATCTCTGAGTTCGCAGACTCCGGAGGTGCTTCCGAGCTTGCCAGGGGACCCATAGGCCGGATGATGTCTGTGAACGAGGACCGACGCCTGAAGTGGCTCCCGTTAGAACCAAAGATGTCGTTGGGTGGAGAATGATCCCTCTGCCCAGGATCCGTGACAAGACGAGTTCGACTGCGATTGCCATTGGCAATAGCCGCAATGTTAGAGTCATCCATAGACGGACGATGGGTGTGCTCAAAGTCACGGGAACTTAAACGCGAGCGCACTGTTCGTCGTGTCCGATCTTCGGTGTTGTTCACAAGTGCTTTGAACAGACCAGCAGGGACTGTATTACTCGATACGGGATGCTTGAAGTCCAATGGAATTGGCGCACGCTTCGGCTTAGTAGACGAAGGCAAATTAAACTCGTCAACCATCGCCTCACCATTCTCGGCTTTGGCAGTGCTGTCCTCGTTGAGTGTCAATTCGGGGCTAGCATAAACGGGTGCAGGAGCAGGCTCTGGCTGGCGAGGTACATGAGGAATATTGGCAACGGCGGAGAACCCTGCAAATGTAAAGGGCTCTGCAGACGGGTTTAGTTTGTGAGTGCGAACAGTGGGAGTGCGGCGGATGCTTTGAGGAGAGTCGGTACTTGGCGGGAAGCGGAAGGATGTCATGCTGTCGCCCTCTTCTACTGAAGCCGTTGAACCGCGGCGTTGCCTCTTCTCGCGGCCTTGAATCTTGAATGGTGATTCTTCTGCGGGGATCTCTGGTAGTGGCCTTGCCTCTGGTGGTGGTGGCGGGGGCATAGCCGGAACACCCGCAGGCGGGCGGAATGTAAATCCTCCTGGCTTGAACTCGGGTGCGGCGACGTTAAGGGGCTTGCCGAAAGAGGGCGCACGAGTATGTGTAACCTGAGGTGCCTTGGGGGGTGTCAAGTCCATAGAAGAGCCTTGACCTGCAGAGAGATGACTCCATGAGCCTGAATCTCGCCCTGCGCCAAAGACAAATGGTTTGGCGAAGGGATTGAGAGAGTCCCGGCGGGGTGGAGGTGCGAAGGCTGGCTGTGCAGATTGAGGTGCGGAGTGTGCGTTCAAATGAGTGAGCTGTTCGGAACCAGCCCGAGAATGTGCATGGGCGGGATCATACACTGTGTGTTGGGCGGACGCAACGCGCGAGTGGGGCAAGGGAGGCAAAGGACGAGAAGATCCACTGAGGCCGGAGGGCGGACGAGAATAATACTCGTCGATGCCAAG
Organism: Sphagnurus paluster; assembly: GCA_018282025.1. NCBI lineage: Eukaryota > Fungi > Basidiomycota > Agaricomycetes > Agaricales > Lyophyllaceae > Sphagnurus > Sphagnurus paluster. The sequence continues at coordinate 13,137 of JABCKI010005776.1, forward strand.
GTATGCACCATGCTGGTGCTGCCCCTCCTCACTGGGATTTGAGATAATGTCCTCGTCCCTGCGCAGAGGCATAGCAACCGTGTTATCGGGCGGGCGAGGGAAGTTGGGCAAGCGCCTAGGCATGTCGATCTGCTGGGACGCTCGGCGACGGTTGCGCCGTTCTAGTCGCTGTTTGCGCGCGCGCTCTTCGTCTGACGGATTTGACCATTCCCCGATGCTCTGAATATAGGTTGTAAGTGACCTGCGTGAACATAAGGAAAACAACAGACCTCCTCTCCATCTGAAGTCTCGTCGAGATAAATATCTTCTGAGCCGGTCCACTCACCAACAGCATCCTCGAGGTCCATATCTTCGCGTACATGAGCAGGTACAGCGTTGAGAGGGTGCTGAACATCTTCGTCTCCCACAAACTCTTCCTCGTCAAGTGCACCAGCAGAGCGCGTTGAAAGGGCTACAGATAACTTCGACGCATGACGCGAGTGGAAGCGACTCTGTGAGGCAGTAGCCGTATCTTCGGCGCTATGTATGGCATCATTCTCGGGTTGGAATTGGAGGACTTGCCCTGCTTCGCTCCCCTCCTGAATTTCCTGCTGCTCGGCACGTTCAGCCTCTTCCTCTTCCTCCTCTGGTATATCCAGACCGAAACCACGAATAAAGTCTGGTCGGCTAGTCGGACGTGAAGTTTGAGGAGGTGCCAAAGATGTCAGACCGACAGGGGCACGGCCTTGTGGAGCATGGATACCATCCTGCAGTACGCTGGGACCCGAGTGAGGAATAGCTTCGATTGCAAGGTCCGGCCCGAAGGGATCAAATGTGCCAGCAGAGCCATCGAAGAAGGGCTGTACTGGAGGATGTGCCAATGACATGGTATGCCCGTGACGGTTGGTCAGGAAGCGTGGAGAAGGCCTGTGTGGAGAGGAGGAGAGGACGCCAAAGGGTGGATTCGGAGATGCCGATAGCGAGTTGGGACCAGATCCCAGTCCGTCTTGTGATTGCTGGAGCTTGTTCAGCTTATAGAGTAGGATCTGAGGATCTGCTGGAGATGATATCTGAAGTGGCGTTAGTAGGGATGAAGAGCAGATACACGTGTCTTGGATGGTGTACTACTCACTGATGCTGCTCGAGCGTGCGGTGCGTGAATGTGAGGAACGTTACTACCTGAACCCCGCTCGACACCCAGCCTTTCTAGCTTCTCTTCGATCGCTTTTTGTTTCATGTCATCCCAGGCACGCTACATTATACATGAACGACAATAGTCAGATGAGCAATCAAGCGAGATGGTGTTATCAACAGACCTTTCCCGGGAGAAAGACGTCCAGTGTGCTGGGTACCTGGTTTCTCCACTCGTCAGGAGGATAAAGTTCCACCGTGGTCAGCTCAACAGGTGTAATTTCCTTTTCCCGGTACTCGAACCCATCCAAAGTATTTCTCGCCCATGAAGGCCGTGTCGATGATTTCCCATCTTCTCCGGGAATAGTTTCTTGAGGGAGAAGCACACTGATCTTCTTGACTTTCTGTGGTGGTGGAGCAGGTGTAGCAGGGGCTGGTAAAGGGCTAAGTTTACGGGCTGGTCCACCTAGGACAGCCTTGGGTGGGCCACCGATGCTGAGCTGGCGCCTGTTTCTATTTGGAAATGGATGACCTGAAGGCTGGCCTGGAATACCCATCATAGATGGGCGGGGAAAGTGACCACCTAGAGGTGTCATCGGAAAACCAGAGGTTGGGTGGATGCCTGCTGATGCCAGGTGGGCAATACTCGCTCGGCCTTGGTGGTGAGTAGGACGTCCTGGCGCTGGGGGTGGCTGATTGTTAAAGAAAGCCGCCTGCATAGGAGTTTGTAGAGGGTTGGCCATCGGGAACGAAGGATGGAAGCCCTGAATCGCTGGGGAAAACATAGGCTGCCCCTGGAAATTCATGGCCGAGTGTGGCATGGCCATCCCATGGTTCAAATTGAGTCGCGGTAGAGGCTCTCTAGTCCTAGTCATTGGAAAGAACGATCCCTATGCGGAGCTGGCGACAAGGTGGTCGAACAAACGAAGAAAGACTTCGATTTTTGTGGCGGTGGGTAGAGGTATAGGGAAATCCACAGAGAAAGGGTATACGAGAGAACGAGAACCCAGCAACGTCCAAAGGCGTCCACGGAAGAGAGTAAGTCCAGTCGCCTCTGACTTTGATACATCACGGACACGTGTGCCATTGATCAATACACCGTAACACAAACAAAATCCTAACTACTCGCTTGTAATTAAACTCAAGATACAACCTGCAGGATCGTACTAATGATACATTTTCTTCGTGTAGTGTAAGCAAGGCAATATATACGCGCTTCTGCCACGATGATTACTATGAGTCGAACGGCCCCCAGGATTTCGCGTTGTTATTCGTTGACTGCAAGAGCAAACTTGACAGGAAGTAAAGGGTAGCCTTGCACCTGACAGTGACAACACAACCGGAATATGTTCGAAAAAAACCCAATGGAGGCGACAGCGGCAACCGCAACACAAAGTCACCGGGCCATAGTGTAACGCTTATCAACACTCCTCCAAACGGAAGTACCTAAAGCTATCTCGGAAATGTGGAGGAGCACCTGTCGCAATTCAAGTCCCCAACTTCAGTGAAGATGAGAAATAAAGAAACCGATGTTTCTTGCGAATGCCATGACGCTTTCACTGACTGCGGGTCTTTATTGAAGAGACGAAGTATGCGTGACAATAGTATTGTATTTGATGCGTTTTGGTAATTCATGTCGTATACCGTGATCTCGCCCCAGGATAGAATCAGATAGATGGGCCAGGAAAGCGACCGATACTAGGCGTCCTTCTGGTTTTAGACGTTCCACAAGTACCACAAGACTGCGATCGTGATGAATGTACAAAATACTTAGCAAAGATTGAAATAATGATGTCGGTCGGATGATAGGCACCAGAGTGCTGGCTTGAACTCTACTGAGTTTCAGGAAATTCCGATGAGGCCAAGGTGCTTATATGGTCTTCATGACATGCTCTTTGTCGCAAAAAGTGTTAATAGAAATTAGCAGTGGGTCGGATCTAGTAGAGTCTATGTTCCAGATCGTAGCAAATAGCGCTTCAATCTGAACCGAAATTTCCCCTAGATGCTGTCAGTCGCTGTCAGTCGGGCCTACGGAAGGAGTGAAAACCAATGGACTTACCGAAAGATGATCACTCTTGTGCCATCTAGAGCCTAAGTAGAACATTCCTCATGCTCATAACGAGCTGGCCAGCTTGAGAATGAACGACATACGCAATCCCATGCGCCAGAAGGGCCAGAAGTTGGGAGTTCAGTGAATGGGAACCTTGCTCTTCGTTTTGAAATTGGCAGCTTTGGCAGGTCGGAAGCTTCAAGTGGCTCGAAACCGGCCATCATGTCGATTGGCCCATGTTCTTGCGGAATGAGGCCCGAAAGTCGCAAAAATGACAGACCTGGCACAAAGGAGAAAAGGCGATTGCATGGTTCATTTGGCTCGCAGTGGACCTTTATTTAATCCTTGGACCCTTGCAAGTACGATTTACCTGATCGCACGGGACACAGCCACAATATTTACGTTTTTGTGAGTAACACCAGAAGGCGACCTTGTTCCCTTTGACGATGCTGTCTACGCCGCCTCCTCGCCCCTCCTCCTCTGACCTCGCCTTTTTCTCGTCTTCAAAGGGCTCAAATGCCGTCGCGTCTTCCTCCTCGTCTGTCGTCGTCAAAACGCGTATCACGCACCGTCCCGCGCCTCAGCACCGTCCCTCAGCTTCCTCATTGCCCCAATCTACATCAACACCTTCACAGCCTTCTCCCCAATCCAACCCACCCAGCCCGAAAAAGAGAAAGTCGAGCCCTTTGCCCGAGGTAGAACCCTCCCGTGATGTCAAGCGGCTTCGTGGTGAAGCTACCAAGAAGTCAGGCCGCTCACGACAGAATCTCTCTGTCCCATCTTCGAAGCAATCATCGCGTGCTTCGAGCGTGCAAGAGAGTCTTCCCCCGTCTCCTCAACCTATCTACCGGAGTAGGTCACGTTCAACCTCTCTATTTCCGGGAGTGGACGACGATGCTCCTGTGCAACCCCGCACCTGGATCACTTCTGAAGATGGGGAACCGGGCCCTACTCATTTGAGCTCGGAGATGGTTGTGAAACGTCTCATGAAGTCGTACAAAGCTTGTCAGTCCCTTTCAGCATCATTCATAAACTTACTGGCTAACCCTGCAACCCAGTCTTCAGAAACCTCGACGATCCAACTGACTACCGCTTCAAACCACATCCTGATAACTATCCTGTCGTCGAGTTGGAATACCCAAATAACTGTGCCGTAGAACGGTGTGTATTTTTCCATCCATAGACCTCGACTGAGAGCCTTGCCTTGGAACTCTGCGGCCTGGTCCATTACGTGCATTTACTGAGTAATTTCCATTCATAGATTTATTCTCCTTGCTCCCAAAGATAAAGATCATTACAACCCCATCATGGATCTTGAAAAATCATTATACACTATTGTAGAATGTATGTTGCAATACCTGACGAAGCTTCCTTGGCTGAACGTTTTCTAGGCTACTTAACACCTGAACAGCAAGCCCTATTCGGCCCGATACCTAGCGACACCCTCTCAGAAATCACTGCGCCAGGATCACCACCAATCGATATCGACGTTGAGGACAACTCGGCTTTAAGCTACTTTGCCTCATCGAGTCATATTTCTTCTCTAGTTTCGATTACCACGTCATCTAATAGCCGTGCGCCACCAATGCCCATTCTCCGTGCCGTCCAGCGCGCCATCCATCGGCAGGATGGACCACTTTTTTTACGGGCAATGGGACAAGTCAATTACCTTCTCCGCATGCTGAAGTACCCGCCGATATCCGGAGACCTCTTCGCCGCACCTCCCGAGAACACCTTGAAGCACAGTGTCAACGCGTGGCGCGAGAGGGGTATGCCCAAGAAGGTGCTCATGCGCATGATCGAGGAGAACTACCAACGCAGCGTCGGCCCCCACGTGAACAGCCTCAAGCAGTACGAAGCCTTCTCCAGCACTGTCTACGGCGAGCTTATGCCCAGCCTGGCTCACGAGATAATCGAGATCACTAAACTAAATGAAAATTCACTGTTCTTGGACCTAGGGAGCGGTGTAGGCAACGTCTGTGTCCAGGCGAGCTTGCAGACTGGATGTAAGAGCTATGGAATCGAGCTAATGCCAGCACCGGCGAAGATCGCACGGGAGATGAGGGAACATTTACAGGTGCGGTGTAAGATGTGGGGTGTGCGGCTTGGGGAAATCGAGCTTGAAGAGGGGAACATGCTTGAGAGTCCGAGGGTGAATGAGCTCATTGCTCAGGCGGATGTGGTGTTGGTCGATAATAAGGTGTTTGAAGAGAGCCGTGAGTATCATATACTTTCATTTCTGGCGCTTCATTGATGCCATTTTCCGGATAGTGAACGAGGCGCTGCGGCCCAAGTTCTTGGATCTGAAGGAGGGCGCCATCGTCATCTCGCTCAAACCTTTTGTATCGTCGCTCAATGCACGCGTCACGGAGAGAAACGTAAGTTGTCTTCTGAACACAAAGTCTGCGAAGAATTCACCGATCATACTCTATAGGTCGACGACATTAGTGCGATTTTTGACGTCACAGAACGCTCATACCACTCTGGGAGTGTCTCATGGGGCAACAATGGTGGAAGCTACTACGTCCACCGCGTAGATCGCGGGGGCTACGCACAGATCCGGCAGCGTTTCGAGAACTCGCGCGCGGGGTCTGGGAGGAGTACACGGATCAGGAGATAATGCACATAGAAATCATGAACCTCCGATACTTATAACTGGATGTCGGGGACAATGGGGTGTAAATTATTGAGATCCTCGGTAGACGCCACTCATATCACTTATTTTTCGTATTTACATATTTCTCTTCTTACCGCTGTCCGATCGCTGTCTGTATTTGTGCGGTTGTTATACCACGTTTTTTCCACTGATTTCGAACGGTTACTTTGATGTATGTAATCTTCTGAATCTCACTGCCAAAGCTCTCGTTTAAATAGTGAATGTGAAGTCTTTCCATGACGAAGTGAACTGCAGGTTCCCCAATGGGCTTTATCATATACAATCAGTTGGATATAAATATAGCAGCAGTTTTTTAGTGGTAGTGAGGCGCTGCTCATTTTTTTTTTTTTGCATTTTATCTGAGATGTTTCAACTATATATCCAACCACTGTGATCATACTTTTGCAACATGTTAAACCTGTACGTTTGGGACTGATAAAATCGCGTAACAGCAGATGTGGGTAATATAAGTACACCGTTACAAACTTAGAATCCATACAATAATCCATACATATGTGGTCATCCAGATCACAGCTTAGCGTGCTGCAGAATATACTGGGATGACTTCTTCGACTTGACCTTGTTCACGTCTGCCATTGTGACTGGACGGCATTCGTAAGCATGGTTGTACCCCAGGCTACATTTCAGGGTGAGATTGGATTATAGATGAGGAAGACTCAAATGTACTCACCGTTTTCTACCATCGATTCCTCCAGGCTTGAAGAATTCGGGACGGCGAAGCAGGGAGACGACAACAGCGCCACCGAGACCAACGTTATGAACCAAGCCATATTTCCCGCGCTTGTCTGGGGTATCGAAGAGGCCGGGGGCCTGCATGGGTCCGGCCCCTACAAAGTGTTACCACAACATTTAGAGAACCAACATAAATTCCTTACAGTCGCGCAATTGCACTGGATTGGGAAATAAATTAAACCGCATATCTAAAATTCTCGATCCACTCACTCATGATATAAAAATGCATTCCGAGACCTGTAGCACCTAAAGGGTGCCCTTTGGCCTCCAATCCACCACTGGGGTTCACGACGAATTTACCACCATACTTTATTAGTGGATGTAAGTTCATATGATCCTAGCATAATTGGTTGAGGACTGACCGTATTATCTCCGCGGTCAACCATCTTGTGTGCCTCGTCAATTGCACAGAGGCCCAGCGCAGGATAGGTGATGAGCTATTCAGGAAGATCATTTATCATGGGTCCACTAGTCGAATTAATTGAATAGTAACATACCTCATTTGCAGCAAAGCAATCGTGCAGTTCGACTACTCCAACCTGGTCTCGTCCTTCTCCTTCTGCAAATCCGGCGTCCTTGAACACCTTGTCTGCACAATTCTTTGTCATTGTATATCCCACAACATCCATTGCGCTCCTGCCCTCAAAAGTGTTGGGGCTGTCGGTCGTCAGTTCCTGCGCGACAATTTCGATGGCTTGGTTTTCTAGGCCATGCTTATGGACGAAGTCCTCGGAGGCAACGATGCAACATGCTGCTCCATCCTGTAATTGTTTTCAGGACAATTCACACGAGTTAGAAAAAGTGTTCTACGTACAGAGGTAGGGCTGCACATGAATTTCGTCAATTGGTTAGTGATCTTCGGCGCATTCATGACTTGTTCGACACTCCAGCCATCCCTGAACTGGGAGTAGGGATTGTTCAAAGAGTGCTTGTGGTTTTTGGACGCTTTATCTCGGTTCAATAACACTATGAGAAGGATGTCTATGCACAAAACGTACCAATCTTCGCCAAAGTCTCTATGTCCCCGCCGTATTTCGCAAAATACTCCTGAGCGCCATTACCGAACATCCTGGGTGCGCCTGGGCCGTGGTTCTCCCCAAGCCCCTCCTGCTCGATCTCTGCGCTACGCGCGTTGATGAGCAGTGTGGGGGGCGCACGGTCCGGGAAGTTCGTTCCAAGGCTGCCTGGCTTCATACGCTCGAATCCTAGAGCAAGAGAGCAGTCTGCCTGTCCGTACTTGACGGTGTTGTTTGCCTGGTACAGGGCTGAAGAGCCAGTAGAACAATTATTGTTTACGTTCACGATGGGGATGGCGGTCAGGCCTAGGTTATAGAGCGCGCGCTATAGAAATGTCTTTTTGAATACGTTAAATGTGAGATGGAGCCTTGGGGCATACCTGGCCACTAGTAGAGTCACCGTAACAGTATCCGACATATGCATTCTCGATTGCATCGTAGGTTATACCTGCGAAACTGGGGTTAGTCCATTGATAGGATTTAACAATACGCGTGATGTACCTGCATCGAGGAGAGCTTTCGTAGCAGCTTCAAGGCCCATCTGAGGAGATGCAAAGTCAAGGATCCTGGTTCATGAAAGCAAGCGCCTACATACGTCCTCAGTGCTACGCTTACCCCTAGGCTGCGGTCGACCAGTTAGTCTCTGAGCTCGATAACTTTAGTACTTCACGTCTGACCTTGATAAACGCGGTGCATCCACCACCAATGAGGAATGTGCGTCTTCCGGTCATTTTCGATGATTGCAGCAGTCGGAGAAATGTGTGTTCTTGGTTTCTGGCATGATATTCATCCTTATAAACGATGTCATGATCATCCGGATGCCCGGCCTTTGACTCTCCGGTCCAAATAGAAGTCATGTGTCACTGTCAGTTCTCAGATGTCTCTTATTGCTAGATATCGTTGGATGGTAGTATATTGGATACTCAAGTGTTCAACGTTCAACACTTGGAAACCACAGGCGCGTTTAAACGGTCCCTGATTGCCAACGATAAAGAGGAAATGCAATGGCGTTGTACAGTATAACTACTGCTTGAACAGATATGTGATCAGCTCCTGAACAACTTTCACATTCACACTATTGCCTATCAGGCGATACTTCGACTTGGTAGATACCCCAACGGGCCAAGCGAACGTGGATTCCGTGTGAAGCGGGGTGAAGTTGAAGATCCGTAATAACTCAGTTGCCGAGAAATATCGAAGTCCGAGAGGACGAAGGATTTCTATGGCTTGCTCGTCGTTTTCTGACTGCGCTTGGAGAAATTTATCAAACGTCTCTGTGGTCTAATATGAAGATAAGCATATTAATTTGATACAAGGATGGATGTACACACGTCAAGACTTTCGTTCATTTGAAGGACTGAGCCTGCACGTTCAACAAGTTGCGAGTAGCCTATAAAGATCGATATGTATAGATAGCCATTTCGAAAGCGTTTCAACCAACTTACCCCGGGTAAAACAGCAAGTCCTATGTGACGAGGGAAGCACGATATCAAAAAGTCGGCCCCATTTTGCGAGCACCTTATCCGGAATGGCGTTCGGGTAGCTATCAAAATGGTCCTCATCCAAATAATCTCTAAGTTCAAGGACAGGATCATTGGATATCGTGGACTCAAACGGATCCATCCTTGGATCCGTCCACGGGGCATGTCCAGGAATGTGCCGCCAAACTAAGCCAGACATACCTACATCTTGAGGCACGTCATGAAAGATGAGAGGTTTCCTTTTCGCAAGAAGGTAGTAACGCAAGCGTGAATTCGGGATACCAAATTGCAGCGGGGTTATGAGAAGTTCAAGAGTGCTATAATCAAGTGACCGTAAAGTGGACAGAAGTATCTGGCGTGTGGTGGACGTCTTATCGTCGCGTTGAATGCTAGCTCAGAATATTGAACAGCCAAAGAGAGACGAATCAAAGCACCTCAAAACCGGCGACGTTTTCGATTAAAAGATGTGTGGGGTGAGAATCCGTTGCGGCAAGTTTTGGGAGGATTACTTGAATTAGGTGGAGGAAAGACTTTGCTCGCGGATCAGCTTCGCCTTTGGCATTGGGATTCAGTACGGTATAGGGTTGACAGGCTGGGGATAAGAGCCATAAATCGCTATTCAGAGCGACCAAATTTTCTGCCGTCAGAGTAGATATGTCAACCTGGAAGAGAGGGTCAGGGCCTCTGAAAAGCCACGCTACTGGTGGGTGCTAGTAGCACCTTCTTCACGATGCTGGGTGAATGATTTTCAGCGTAAACTTGACAAGCGGTCTGATCCCAATCAAAGGCCTGGACGATGGAGCCGTCTACTCCGCTCCGGGAAAAAGCTACATGCAAGCCTCCTATCGAACGCTAAGAACGTATGAAGCTCCTTAGAATTCAATAGCTGACCGATACCACAGTAAAACTCTAGTGCTCGAGCAGGCATGAATGTTTGGTTTTAGAAGAAAGGGGATTCATGTTTATGTAACCCAGGTTCTTTATCAGTCTCACATTCAACATTTCTGCATTCTTTTGTCTTGTCCTCCTCTTCTGGCAAATTTCTAGCTGGTGGTTGGCCAGAACAAGAACATAGCACATTTCCCGTGATATCTCTTTTGATTCCTCGCGACACCCTGCGGACGACTAGCGACCATTGTCTTCCTTATCACTCTATTTTCTTCATGTTAAATGGCCAAAACTTGCTCTCGATCGATAGTCCGAAGGAAGTAGCTCGGCAACATACATCAAAATCTCCTGTACCGAATATCAGACAAGAGAGACCGTCTTCGGTGTGCAAAATCTCAAATTTGGTAGAAGGAGGTGACCGAGCACCAATTTCGCAAACGACGTCCATTACAAAGTACGTTTTTGATATTCTCTGACTCGACTGATAAACTGAACGATGATAGAATTTGTGAAAACCTCGATCCTCACTACCTACATCCCCCAAGACCATACAACCAGCTTCTGACGCCACAAAGGTAAGAAGGCGCTTTACCATCTGGTTCCTGAATCTAAACCTACCAAAAAAGTCCAGGAAATTTTGGCCAATATCTTCCTAATGCTTCATATACCCCACATTCTCCCATGGCTCATAGGTCAGTCCTACGCAGAACTCCCAGTTACGATATGATCTAAGAGCCAAAAACCAACCTCTAGTCCTCATAGCCCACGTCCCTTTCATACGCAGAGTACAACGAGTTCTCGGCTCATCGCATCGAGATCGTGAGCAAGCACCATGTCCACACTTTCCAGGGTGCTCATCACAGTTCATTAGCGTCCGTGAAGAGGGATGGGGCAACTCGTCGGCTCAGCAGACCGCTACACCAGAATCCAGGTCAAATTACTCCTTTTGTATCATAAAATCCTATTTACCATCTAACTGCAGCCCGTTTGCTCGAACTCGTAACATCGCTAATGCTGCGACACCCAGATATAAGTGCGTCATACTCTAACCTACTAGAGGGATATACGAATGACCGCCTATTCAGCCCTCTTTCTCCTCGCCTTCTTTCATCAACACCGAAAGACAAACACAGACTGTACGTCATGCCAACTGTTGGACTACTTCTGCATCTTCTGATTTTAGCACTAGTGCCACATATGATGCTCTTGAAGCACCGTCGCCACTCGCCCCAGCCCATCATATCTCCTCATCTTCTACTTCCTCTACTGCGAATAATCGGTCACCGCATCTCTCGTCCCCTTTCATGGCCAAAGTATCTACGACAAATCAGCCCTCTCAACACAATACATCTGTTTGTCCACGACCCCAATCATATACCCCAGAGCCTAAGATGCAAGAGAATACGTTTAACCCTCCAATCTCAGCCAGTTCTCGTCATTCTGACCCACCTCGTACACCTCGTCCCCAGTCTATCGCCAGCCCTCCTAGATCGCCCCCTAGACCTGCCGCTGGGGGCGAGATGGAACGGATACGCCAGGCGATGATACATGATCGATTGGTTCACTTCCAAGAAGCAGAGAGCCGACGCCCAGAATACATGAAGAGAGAAAAACGAACTTTATTGCAGGTGGAGTCGACAACGCCTGCAGAGGACCAAGCTGCGCGTCAAACGGAGCCAATCAGTTCCGGAGTCGGAGTCATGGAGAGTCCAATGAAAGGCAGGAGGCTAAAGTTGTTCCAGGAAACATCCGAAGAGAGTTTCGAGGAAAGCTTAATGGCAGGGGGATATGGCCGATATGTGAGGTCCACTCACCTTCATCTTCATCTCCGCTCTTAATATTATTTGTTTATTTCAGAGAACGGCTGATTGGGTACGCCAGCCTCAACCAATGCCGGTGCCAACCCCTGGAACATCTAGCATCGTGTCTGTTCTAGAGAAAATAGAAGAACCCTCCCAACCCACTGAGAAAGAGCTCAAGAAACGCAAGAGACTGGCCGCGTTCCGTGATGGTCCTAATGTTAATGGATCTGTGATGGCGACTCGACTCCATCCCGTTGAGCTCGAGGGTCGTGGTCGTGTTCTCTTAGATCTTCCTGCTGAGGGTGAGGACACCTACCCGGTCGATGCAAGTCCTGCAAAGAGGCGAGCAGCTGCACGTCGAAAGAAGAAGGGGGAGCTGTCTGCTAGGGACAAAAAATCAGCTGCCCAAGCGGTTATTGCTGCTGGTGAGCTTCCGGATAAGCCCAACTGGCCCGACGCCGAGTTTCCGTGGAGGCTAAGGACAGAGGAGAGGGCAGAAGAAATGAGAGCAGCAGAAGCAGAGAAGTTGAAGTGGATAGAGCGGTTTTTGGATCGGGACTCCGACGATGAAGATGTTGACGATGGTAGCTCATCAAGTTCCCCGGGTATTGCAGATGAAATGCCGCCTGTAGGGCCTGGACGAGGAAAAATGGTCCCTATCCAGGACCGTATGCGTGGTAATCGAGGCCAAATACGGGGGAAGAGCTCATTGTTTCCCACCGACCCTGCGGATGCCCGTGCGGCGTTGATGTCGAAGAAGAGGGTCAGAACGTTGTCCTACCGGCAACAGAAGAGGCGGCGACTTGATGCCGACGATGATAGTGACGATGAGGTTCTGTGCATATGCAACGGGAAGGACGATGGTCGAGAACTTGTTCAGTGTGACGACTGCGAGACATGGTATCATTTACAGTGCATCGGTATCCATGATATTGCGGAGCTGGGAAAGGAGGAGGACCCCTGGTTCTGCCGTAGGTGCGAGGCACCTCGTCGGTCACCATCTTCAGAGCTCGAACTCTGCAGTGAACCAACTTTTGTTCCCACCGATGAACGGCCACGCGTCAGCCCTTCCTACGATGCACCCTTTTTCCAACCCACATCCGTCCAGGATTCGCCCATGGTGTGGGATACAAGAGCACCACGTACGCCACCGCACGTTCGTGGCCTACAGCATGCGCCTGAGCCGTCATCGAGCTCAACATGGATAGATTCTTCGAGACACCGACCGTCTACACCTCACTATACAGCTCAAGATGTCCGAGTTTATAATAATACACCCGGTCCATTTGACAATTATAGCCATCGCTACGATGAGTCTCCCTTTGACCCTACATCCACCCCAACCCGAGGCATCAAGTTTGGCCCCCACTTTGCTACACCCAAGAATCATGTGTGGACCTCACGCACGAACGGACTCTTCCAGACACCGAAGACTGGGGTTTATCGAACATCGAGTAACAAGTCTATTGGGGGGCCTGGTTCCCTAGAAGAAGGTGGGGGTAGCCATACCAGCTACGAGCGCGCTTATCCTGATGAAGAGTCGCCTGTAAGACGCATCAGATCAAACGATGGTTCAAAGGCGCGACGTATCAACGAGTCACCACTTGCCTCGCGCTCCACCGCTCCCACCCACCATCTCTTGGAAGATTCACCAGTCATGCGATTTAGTGGCATTGGAAGAGGACGCGATCCGGGGCAAGGCTACATGCTCTGAAGGTACGTTTCATTTCCTCGCCATTATTGCTAGCTTCGAACAAGACGTATTCACAGATATATTGATCACTTGAACATTTTTGGATTTATTTAGTGAATACGTTTTGTGTAATTAGTAGTGTATCTGAATGTAGACCTACATATCCGATCGCACACGGCCTACTTGCTTGAGCTTGTGATGTCACTAACTTTGATTGTTCTGGACCCCCACGCCTCGAGCACTCAAAAGTTCCCGCTCACCAGTACACTACATACTGCCTTGAAATCTGAAGCTTAAGCCGATCGCATCTGGGAATTGGCCATATATTTTGCTTCAATCATTACTTGGCAACACTTTCACTTTAGTCCTTGTATGCGCTGAAACTCAGGCCACAGAATCTGTCATTCATATCCTTTCATATCTAGGTTAGTGCTTCCTCTGGCCGGCCTTTCTTTTTTGATCAGAAACGCTGACAGCATACACCGTAAAGCTGCAATCAAATTTTCCAAACTTATCCGCGCGGTAGTGCTCATATACTCTGGCTAACGAACACATCTATTCCAGAATCCTCAACCTAAACTCGGAACAACCTGCCCCAGCGAGAAGAAAAATTATAAGAAAAAATTCGTATGAGTAGCCTCCTGCTCCCGAGAACCAGGGCAGCACCGCCCATACTCGATCTGAAGTCGAAGACATTTCGACACAGTTGAGAAAAAACATGCCCAGGATTTCCCCGCACATAATCTCTGTTCTCTGCGATGGATGATTTCGCTGTGTAGCTCATGTCATTGCGTCAAGTCGAGCGCTAGATCAATCAAGTTCGTCTCTGTTACCATCCGCACCATTGAGGCCATTGGCGCCATCTTTTACAACATTCTCAATCTACCTGCGGCCAATGTTAACTCCTCTGATTCTATTCCTTTGGAAAGCCTGGGTCTTGCCTTCTATTTTGTCCTGAACGTCACATTACCATTGCTTGCGCCATTTACGGTGTCACCTCCTGTAGTCAGGCTGCTTGACAAGACAACCGCGCTGATCCTCAAGCCACTAATCCGTTCATTCGTCTATAGATCTTGGATCTACCTCAAATGTGTATTTCTGTCTTCGTCCGGCGGTATCATTACCGCAACGTCTGACACAGGGGCACCTGTGAAGCCGGCGGATGATGCAGGCGCCTCGCCTGGCACAGACATCCCCACAAACGTTCAGGCGATATTCAAGGATATTCAGGATGATCTTTTCTCTCGTCGATGGACACATCCACTCGGTAAAGCCAGCTAAACCATGTCTAGTATCGCACACCTTACGGCCCTCGTTGATTTTTTGGAGACTGTGCGAGAAATCAAACTACTTTTATTTGGTGGGCTCGCTTTCAGTACCTCGCCCGACCCTGGCGACGCCGGCGTTGGCAGCAAGAAAACCCACCGAACGCTACCTAAGCGTGTGAGGAAGTTTGCCAGGGAGGAGTCGTTTTGGTTCCTGTGCAGTGTACTCTATGTCCTCCTTAGCGACCTGTGACACTGTCTCCTTTGCGTGTCGGGCTGCGGCAATTTATATTAACTTGAAAATGGGTGAGGATATTCACAACGCTGGTGGTGCAGCAGCATGACGGAGGACAAGCTTCGACCAAAGAGGGCGGTGGCTATTGAGTGAAGGAGTCTTAAACGCTTTCTTTAGGCTCATTACGCGGTGCAAGAGGCCGGGTAATTAAAGCCAACTCACTCAGATGTCTGGGCCGCGGCTTGCCGTCAAGATTCAGGTGCTCAACTTCACAGAGCTGGTGACTCAAGTGTGGACTAGGGCTCGGACAAGGTTTCTCAGATAAGACTGATTGTGTTGGCATCAGTGGTGATGTGGCCAGGTGCTACCAGTGTTAGGAGCTGTCATGCTAACAATGCTGACTATAGAGTCGATGCCGGCGGATAACCCAGGAAAGGCAGTGGCATCGGCCAGGAGGTGTGGTTACCGCATATTTTGTCGGAGCGATGCAGCTTTTGTTTAAGCTGGAAGAATTTGGGGTCAGAGATGTTGCTTGGAGTAATGGAACGTTACTGGTCATGCATTATGGAGTAAGTCATGCGATCTGTAAATATGAAAACAATGATTTTACTGTTTAGGATCGCTGTCAAAGTTTGTCGCACCTAGTCAGCCTTCGGCGAGTGTACCAACTGGTCAGTGGTACATGGATGCAGAAGGCTGCCAGCTGCAGACATATGACCTCGGGTAAAATCCTGTGCGATGCGCCACTCCTCGTGGCACCATCCTTCTATGAACCTTGGCAAAGCTACTGGAAATTACTCGTGGTCGTCTAGATTTCAGACTTGAAGGCAAGAAACTAAGCCTATGAGGATACGTCTACAACTTCAACGACTTGATGACTAGCGCCAACCAGTGATTACTTCTAGCACAGCTACACTCATTCACCACAGTGCACCCGTTAGTGCTTCGACTTCTCAGTGATCATATGCGCTAGTCCGAAGTCACTCTCGTCCTTGTTCAGGCCTTCTCTCTCTGGGTACTGGATCTATAATCCGCTATAGCCTGCCGTCATGTACAAAAGCTCATCAAAACGTGGTGATCGCTTTTCTCGACGTTGGCAGGCATCGGTGCGCGGACACATTCCTTGAAAGACTTTCAAGGAAATTGCTTGATCCTTGAGTATCGGTGATTATTATATACATACAAAGTTTGGGTTCATGTGCTGGCACGCTCATTACCGCGCAGTTGGTGACATTAACGAGCTCGACGCGGAATAGCGTCTTCAAATATGGTGTCAATCTGGACTTATATGTATCACTACGAGCAAGAATTGAGCAATAATCGATTAATAATCTGTATGCTTAGCAAGCTTCATCGTGCGGGTACTTTGAAAGCCTCGAGGCTTTGGTGCCTAACGTCATCTTCACCCGCCATGGACTAGTGCAGACGGGCGCGGACTTGGTGCTGAGGGAAGTCCGTTCAAGTTAATACCGCCAAGGCACCACAGGTACATGACTCCACCATCCTTGTTAGGCTTCAAAGCGTCTAGACTTCGACCCCGTTGTGAGCATTCTTAAATTTAGCTCATCTGGAGGCGTGGCCTTGTGACGCGATATGTGCACCTCAGCCACCTCAGGCTCTATGTGTGGCCTCACCCCCAAAACTTATCACCACTCTCCAACGAAAGTTCATAGAAGCACATGCTCACTTGACCAGACTGCGATAAGCGTATTTCCTTATCATGGACACTAAAACTAGAACAGGATCGATGCAGGTCTCATATTCAAGTCCTCTATTACAGATATACGGTAAATTTGAGGTTATGAGCATTCCTGGAAACGGAAAGAGGGACGACTCAGGGGAATATCTTGATAATCTCTCCAACGATCGCCTCTAAAAGTCTGTTTTTCACCACCTCATGTTCAA
Organism: Sphagnurus paluster; assembly: GCA_018282025.1. Taxonomy (NCBI): domain Eukaryota; kingdom Fungi; phylum Basidiomycota; class Agaricomycetes; order Agaricales; family Lyophyllaceae; genus Sphagnurus; species Sphagnurus paluster. Next base: position 29,991 of record JABCKI010005776.1, read on the forward strand.
GGTACAGTGCGCGCAAGAATAGAGGCACGGCACGCGTACTACGCGGCCAGCTAGCTTCTCCACAAACAACGAGCCAATGCCAGCACGAATTTTGACGCATGTGCGCAAAAAACACTGCTACTCGAACAGAAAATCTAGGTTGCCCCTCATTTCCGAGTCGGATGACCGCTATGTGTTGTACTCATCAGAGCAAGAACAAGAACAAGAACTCCAAGATAAGAGGCACACACTTCTAGATAGCAAAGGTATTTGAAATTTCAGTCTTCTCCCATCACTCCATGAGAGCGATGACGAGGGCACGTACCCTTGGGCCTCACATTCCACTTATAACGATGATATACAATGAAATATGTCCTGGAGGCGGCATAACCGAGAATGATCGACATCCGAGTCGGGGGAACGCGATGCTCACTCCGGCCTTGTTATTGCGCGGAGCTGCGAGGGGCGAGTCTCTGCCTGACATCGCTACATAGCATGTGTCCAAAAAGACAGAAGAGCGTGGATTGGAAGTGGATTCCTGGACCTTCTTGGACGCACGGGTGGTAAATGAACATCGAATAATGATTGGCGTTTCCAGAGGACCCCCATCGATCATCATTGTCGCGAGTCGCGGGTACCAACCATCGATTGTCCTCAGTGGGACTGCCACTCGCGACCCTGTCGTGCGGACAGAAGTGGCCCTGGGGACCTTGGAAAGAAGGTGTGCAAGAGTCGACGACGCGCTTCTGGAACACACAAAAAACAGTCTTTGTGATCGATATGATTGAGACACATCGATAACGCGCAGCCGCCAGCGCAAAGGCTGCGAAGGCACTGGACATGCGCACACGCGAGGGCCCCCGTGACTGGCATTGTGGGGCTCGCCTGTCTCTGGGGAACGACTTGCCTCTGGGGAATGGGCGCTGCATATGCCTGCACACGGCGCTGGGGCTTCGTCGGCGGCTTCGCCTTCCTATCCTCCCAGGCCCGTTCCTTGCATTGTCGAGACAGAGAAACATCAAAAGTCCGCTGGGTTCCACGATCAGACCTCCCGGTCCAGCGTTCCTATCTACCGGTAGCGCATCGAGGCTGAGCACGAGCTGGGGGCAAAGGGGAAGTGGCGCGCTGCGTGGATAGGCAGATATACTTAGCATTTAGCCTGGTTCCTTCTCCTTTCCTCCATCCCCGGAAAACGAAATCCCAGGAACCAGAGTCCCGGACGTGTGTGGGTTACAGGTTGCGAGTAATAATTATGCTGACCTGGCGACGTGTTGACAAGTTTGAGACTGGCGCGCCCCACGACGCTCAGCGAGACTCGCACATGATTATGATTTTGATAATTCGTACGCGAATCATAAATTAATAAACCAAATAGACCCGCCCAGCGTGCACTGCTGTAAAATTGTCATGATAAAGTTGCGGATTGGGGCTATCGACTCTCGAGGGCGCACGGGCGATCATGATCAGCCCAAGCGGATGAGCAATGAAGTTCCGTTGGAATTTCTGGTCGTGCGACCGCAGACGAGCCTGTCGTAAGAGGTAATTTTGCATCTACTTGCTTTCTACGACTTTGTCGATTTTTTTTTAGGATCAAAAACCAAGCGACGCGGTATGTCGTACGATGTCAGCTTGTCGAAAGGGCAAGGCAAGGCGAGACGCCGGCTCCGGAGAGAGGTGAATAATTGCAAATTACAATGATCGACGTGCGCCCATCATCATTACCACCACCAGCCTCATCAGGAAAATCGAAAATCGAGAAATCAAGAAATCAAGATCGAGCGGTAAAGCCTCCGAGCGAGCATCAAGATCACGCAGGATTAAGAGGCTTAGCAGGGGGAGCATATGGGCTCCTCCGGGTGCGCCAATGGCATTGCGTCGGTTACAATGGTTCGCGCGCGGCGCAGGTGGCAACTTGCAAGGGTACCTACCTACCGCCTAGCTGTGGGAGGCGATGGCCCTTGGCCAACGACGCCCACAACCACAACCACCGCGTATGCCGCCACTCGCCTGGTGTCGTGCCGTGTCATGTCGTGTGCCGCATGCAGCATCCGTATACGCATGATTTCCACGCCCCCGGGATGAGTTGCGGTTGCACTTGCGTCCCGACACGAAGAGCCTGAAAAATGAAAAGTAAAAAGCGATTTGTTGATTTTTTTTTCCTTCTGCCAACGGGTGACCAGGCGGAACAGGCCAAAAAAAATTTCACGCACGCGCTTTTGCCGGGCTCGGAAGGTGTATTTTTGGGCTCCCATCCCGCTGCCAGTGCTGGTAAACGCAACACGCGCGGGTAATTGGTTCGTGCGCACGGGAGAATGCCAAAAAAAGATCCCTTCCGATGGGTACGGGACGGCAGACGGCGTTAAGAACTCACGCGAGTATCATTCAAATTGAAGCGAGGCGCGACTCTGCAAGTATGCCGTACAACGACGTCAATTCGGTCTGTACACCCCGCCATACATATAGCTCGGGTACCCGGACCTGCCCTCCCGGGGAGGAGGTGGGCGAAAATTGAAGAAGTTTGAGAATTGGAAGCGTGGAGAGCCGTCATGATATCACAGCTGCCACTGCCAGAGTGTCAAGGCCGTCATGGGCATATTTACAGACACAGGCATACACTATATACATCATACCTGGGTGTGCATGTGGGACCTCCGGGTCGGCAGGACCGGGTATGTGCATGTGCATGGATGTGCATGGATGTCCATCATTCGAGCTCTAGCGCTGCGTCGAGGTCGAGGTCGACAGGTACCAATGTATAAGTTTCCGTATCCATGTTCCACCGTCGGTGTCACTCGAGGGGACCCTTGTGACAAGGCTGCTAGTTGCCAGTTGCCAGCGACGATGGTGTATGAAAATCAATAAATTACATACAACCGCCAATCCCGATTCCCGTTTCAACGTAAGAGACTGAAAACAAGCTTAAGCCACCGACGTCAGTGCTACTAGTACTAGTACTAGACCATGACCGTACGCGCGCCCAGGTCAGCGGGCCAGCCAATGGCAAGGTCTGACTGCAGCTGGCAATGATCATGAATACAAAAAAGAACGACTCCACGGACCACGATACTATTCGAGCCTGGGCAGTGCAGCAGCTCCCCCAGCCCCCACCCAGCTCCTCCGTGCTCCAAAAAGCAGCCACACCCAAGTCGAGACACCTCACGCCGAGAGCTTCTGCTAATATTAATATTAGACTCCAAGTCGGATTCATGATACCATGAATGACGACCGAACGGCGCTGATAGAACGGACAGTGCGCACGACAACACTGGAGAGTCGACGTCGCCGCCAAGCCCCCCGCACGGCATGGGCAGCCCAAAATAGGCCTGCGCGCCGGCGACACGGCGTGCTCCCATCAGCCCCATCATCATCCCGTTCCCTGTTCCCTGCCTGCGCCTCCCATCGGGAAGATCCAATCGGGATCGCAGATCGCAGTGTATCTTTTTTTTTTTAATCATCTTTTCTCATGTTTCTTTTTTTTTGGTGATTTGGTTTTTCCCGTCGGGTTTTTTCTTTTTTTGGAAACACAGGCGACGGTGGTCCAATGGGCGCGCGTGAATTTTCTATTGGTATAATATTTGCGCCGCACCGACCCTGGCGCGCCACTGATACTGTTGATATTGTACTGCAACGGCAACTGATGGTCGCACGCGCACGCGGTTGCTCGTAGCTTCGCGTTCCACGAGGCACGAGGCTCGATTGACAGCGATCAGCGCTGCCAACGGTAGCGCTGCTTGTGCTGGTGCCTGCGGCTCACGTCGAGCGCGATGTCGATCGATGGGTTCTGACGTATGTGTGTACTTTGGTGGGGCGAATTCGAATTCGAACTCGAATTTGGGCTCGAAGACGCGTATATGGATAATGGGAAGAGGAAGGCGGGTGGGTGTGGGGCTTGGGGTTGTGGTAGTCTGGGTAGTGAGACGACCATTTCCTCATGTGGCTTCTTGCTGCCGCGGCTTTTGCTAAATCATTTGGCATTTTGTAACGTTAACGGCATGCCGTACCTTGGGCCTCGAGAGCAGAAACAATATACGATATATATTTAGGCATGTATATCAGGTTCCCGCCTACCTAGTAACACCGCCCTGTACACCAAAAGCCCCGCAGTAGCACTCATATGGGACCTACAGTGACAGCGTACCTGTGTACACTGTATGGCGCACACGAGTGACGACAGCCACTCCGACTCGCGATCGAGGATACGCACACGCACACGCACACGCACGCGCCGCCCCGATTAGATTCGGATTCGCAATTGGAATTAGGCAGCGCATCGGGCACTGGGTACTGGGTGCTGGGTGCCGGGCTGCGACTTGTGGGTATTTGAATTTCGAATTGCCGCCGCGCTGGGTGGCTCGATGGCCGGTCGGCGGTGACGGTGTCATGCACATTGATGATTGCGGTAGGTACAAATGTAATGATAGTACATACCAGTGCGTGTAGTATGCAGTGTGCAGTGTGGGTCCCTGGCTGGGGAGTGCGGCGTCGTATGGGCTCTGGGTTTTGGGAGCTCGTGGTGATGGGGTTGGGGGTTGGCGCTGCGCGTGGTCCGTGTCCGGGGAGGGCCTTGCTGGGCGCTGGGGCGTGCAAGGCGCCTTTTCCAACTCTAAACGTCCGACCTCGGGAGTCAATGATAATTGCTTGACGCGGATGGGGGGACCTGGCAGGTACGGCAACGTTACGACGTCTACGCGCGCATGCGTCACTTCGCATTCGCATGTTCTGCTTACCTCGGTCCCGTCTGGCTAGATAACGGGTACTCGCGTAGCGCATGACGGGACAGGGCCCCTGGGCGTGGGGGAGAGTAGGGGAGGGGTTGGTCAGCTGCGGGATAGAGCTGTCAGCGCTGGATGCAATAATGAATAATTGAGTGGGGGGCCAGGAATAGCCTAAACGTCTCGCTGGGATCACAGACATTGGACATGAGAGTGAGTCGGGGGGCGGGCGGCCCTGGGGAAAGGGGTTTTGTCTCGAAGAGTGAGTGAGACTTGAGCGGTTAGCGTTTGTATTTTTGAATTTATGGTATGTAGCTGTGTTCGGTATTCGATATATTGGGTGAGCCGCATTCGAATAGACTCAGAGTCAGGCGGGATTGTGTATTAGACATATAAATACCGCATTTGATAGAGATAAGGTTGGTACACAAAGTTCAATATTAGACGCGGAGAGGGAGCGGTAATGACAATGAGCGGCGGGCGGCCCTGGGCCCTGCCGCCAAAATCGCACAGAGTGACAGCATGAGCATCAGCAGGATGGGGGAGGAGGGTGGATATGGGATAGTGTACGCGAGTCGGAGTGCAGGGCAGAGACGGAACGTGGGGAGGTAGAGCCTGCGGACCGTCGCCGGCGGGTGGGATGGGACCGGAAAAGGCTAGTGCGGCGTTGGGGAACGTGGAGACGAAACACGAATGCGAGCGTGAGCGTGCACTCGGTGTCAGGGTGCGGGAGGGGGAAAGGAGTAACTCTATTTATGGGTTGATAGGGCCTGAGCGGGCGTGCAGGGTGGTGAGGGCGAGCGACAAAGGGGGTTGGACGGGGGGATGACTGGAGATGATTAACGGGGAGTGATAGCAGGGGACGGGCAGAGCGCGATGGGGCGGTGGCTGCGGTGGTTGGGGGTCGGGGCGGTGATCAAGTGTGGCGGTGGCAGAGGAGGCGATTCACGAGGAAAGAGACCGGGCCGAGAGAGAGGGCGGGAGGAGTCGAGTGGGGGAATTCATGTGAGAGTGGTGGCGTCGTTGGCCGCGGGGCAGAGGCTGGCGTGCCAAGAGGGAACGGACGGGCCGAAGACGGTAGCAACATCGGATGAGGATGTAATGCTCCGGGGGTTCTGCCGATACGGGGATAGCGATCGGGATCTGAGATTGCAGGAGAGATAATTCCCACACGGTGTGGTTGGAGGCGAATATAACGATCGCCAACGCGAACGACCGAAAGAGCGAACGAGGAAAAACCCCCACCAGCCATGTCTGCCCTCACTGCTTCCCGTCCCTCGCCCCCCGCCATCCCCCATCCCCAGCCCATCCCCGACATCGACACCGACACCGACCCCGTCCCCACCACGCCGCCGTCCCCCGCGTCCTGCTACTCGTCCCTCCCGTCCCTCACACACAGCTCGCCCTCCTCGTCCTCGTCCAGCATCCACAGCGTCCAAGAACGCTCCAACGAGCACCTCGCTGTCCTCCTCCCCAAACACCTCTGGAAGGTGACCACCCCCCCCGTCTCACTCTTCCCGAGACGCGTGCTAATATTATCCCCAGCCCGACTCACTCGCGTCCCGCTGCGACAACCTCTACTGCTTCATCCGCTTTTCCATCTTTGAGCGCAGACACGTAAGTCACACATCTCCTGCGCCACACACCCCGTCTCACCAGCCCACAGCACTGTCGCAAGTGTGGCGGCGTCTTTTGCGCGTCCTGCACCAGTCGCACGACACCACTCCTCGACTCTTCCAACCTCGACTTTATCAATCCCCCGCGCAACACGCCGCTGGCGACGTTTGCATCCCCGACCTCTCCCCTCCAGGACTCGCGTGTCTGCGACGACTGCTACGACCAGGTCCGTGGCCACCCCGCCACTCCACGCACCCCAGACCTCGTCCGCCCCTCCCTCGCACGCCTCCTCTCCTCCCCCATATCCATGCTCAACTCCCCGCTCTCCACCAGCGGGCCCTCCTCCCTCGCCTCCAGCATAGACGCACCCTCACACGACCCTCACCCCCTCGCCAAATCAGACTCGCGCTCCCTCCTCGCCACCGCCGCCCCCCTCGCCCGCCGCTCCCGCACTCGCTCCCTCCGCACCACCCCCAGCATCTCCAGCCTCTCTGCCGCCCCCGCGCCCCGGCGTGCCTCCATACGCCCCGCCCACATCACCCTCCCGCCCGACCTCGAGCGCTCCTACGGCGAGCTCGACGCCTACCCGCTCCGCCGCTCCAGCATCCTCTGCAAAGCGACCGGCGGCGGCCGCTGGGAGCCCAAGCAAGAGCCTGCCCTCATCGGCACCCGCCCGCCCGTCCCCGGCGCCAAGGCCCCCTACGAGCTCGACATGGAGCGCCAGGCCCGCGCTGAACGTGCCCGCACTGAGAGCCGTCTCGTCCGTGATGGGGATTTCCAGTATCGCATCCCGTGTGCACAGGACCCGCTGGTGCTGCTCGACACGCCGTTTGCTGCCGTCTCGACGTTCTAGTGCTGCTCCCTGCGACCCGTGATCCTGCCCGTATTCTTATTACTGTATATTGCTTGAACTCTGCAGCCTCGCTCGTCGTTGCATGGCCAGCTGTACTTTTATATTTTTTTGGTTGTTGTGCGCGTGCTTGTGCTGCTGTTGGCACGCGAGGCGCCCTGTCACTGTCATACCCCACACTGCCCGTCCCCGTCCCCCCCTGCCCTCGCGCATGTCGGGGCCTGGGTCTCCTGTTCCTGATATACCATCTCCCCTCACCATCTACGACGGCTCTCCGCCCGGAGACCCGCTGGCCCCACCATGCGACACCCCGAATCCGAATCCATCGATGCGATTGATTGCGGTTTATCTACATCCATCGCATATCGTTCCATCTACACGTTTCTGACCCCACTCTGGCATACTTGCATATATATGCATATACATACAGTCCCATTTCACAAAGTCTCATCTACACTGCACCTACACCTCACATGCCCATTTCTGTTTCTGTCTCTCTCATCCTTCATCCTCATTTGCTCTCGTGGGCACGTCAGCCCATCTACATTCGCCATCTCCATGCATATGCGTCCCCGTCTCCCGTCTCCTGTTTTTGCTCTATCCTATCTAATCGGCCCTGTGCCGTTCTCGTCTGCTGCTCTTTTCTGATTTTGTTGCACTACATACATACATACGATCAGTTCTTGTACCCCCCCCTCGTGCCCCCCGATCATCGTACTTTACTGTACTTATCGACTGTCAGTGTCCCATTACTTGGTTATTTGGTTGCTCGTTGTTGTTGTCGTTGTTTGTGCCGGCGCCTTCTCGTGTGGGGAGCTGGCTCGTGGCCTGGGGCATTTTAATGTTATAGACGTTGATCTGTTTCCGTTTTTCGAGTGTCGATGAGTTGCAAGGTACTTGAGGTTCTGCTCTACTGGAATTGAAATTTGAAATTTGAAGTCGCCGTCGAGCGCACGCCCAAGTGCGGGCTCGGGCCGTCGCTCGATATAACTTGTTAGATGGTGCGATCATTGAATATGAATAGGGTCGTGCCGACATTCGAATTAGAAGCGCGAGGCCCGCTGCCCACGGGCTCTGATTGTGAGGCTTGAAAAGCGAATTTTGAACAATTGTAATGGTAATGTTAACGTTCCCGCTGGGCCTGAGATCTAGAGAAGGCCGCTGCTTGTATACTGTGTATGTGCTATATTGCATTGTATTAGTATGTAATGTAATTGCAATTGCCAGTACTAGTGCCCGAGCCCTGGCTCTGATAGTGAGGCTTGAAGATTGAAAGTTTCCTGTTGAGCCTGACTATTGTATTAGTATGTAAAGCAATTAATGCGAAAGGGACGTGTATGTGAGTATGAATGTGGTGCCCCGCTAACTACGCGCTGTTCAACTTTTACGATATGCGATATACGGTATGCGATGCAGTATACAGGATACGATGTATCCAGACCACGATGTACGATGTACGATGTATGATGTATGATATCGATAGCGGCGACTGGTGCCCGGTGCCCAGTGACCCACCACGCGCGAGTCGCGTTGCGTTTGCGTTTTTCCTACTGATTGGCTTTTTCGCTATTGGGCTTGGAGTGGCTTTTAGGATTCATAATGTGAAGGGCCCGCACGGTGATTGGTGATTGACGATTGGTGAATCACGATTGGCGATTGGTGACCGGTCCCGGCCTGGGAGGCACCAGTTGACATTGGACAATGACTCGCTCCGAATCATCCATGCGCAGTGCTACAGCTGTGTATTGTGACAAAGCACGGCGACGGCGACGGGGTCGGGGACGGGGGCGTGCACAGGTTCCATACCGTTGGAGTCCATACCAGGTCGTGTGCAGGGGGCCTGGCCAGCGAGGCGCCGTGTACTGGGGACGGGGACTCTGCTAGTGCCTGTGCTGTTTATTTCGAGCTATGATGCCCGGTAACGGGGGTACAGAGGTCTTATTACTTTAGATGACTGGCAATAGGACTGTGCGATCGGTGCCGGCATGTGCGCGCGTGGCGTAGGGGGCTCCCTGGCGGGCTTCTTTGACAGGACCGTAAACGCTAATAATAATCGTAACGGTACAGCTTGACAGCGATAGGTCATACGACGGCGATGTGAGTTGCAATCGTTTTCGCTCGAATTTCATACGCGTTGTGCTTTTTTCGAGAGATGTCTGGGATCTTGAGACAGTAAAATTTGGAATTGCCGCCTAGCATCAAATGATATCGCGCTGCTAAGGCTGCAGCCAAACAGGACCAAACACGGGTCCGCCAAAAAAAATTGTTGGTATCGCGTCTGGCAGAAAGTGACGAAACCGTTGTAGTCGACATGCTAGCCCTACGCAGGCTGCGAGTCCCAGGCCCAACCACCGCCTCTCTTCTCCGCCGCGGAAACACCTCTCTCCAGGGCGCGTCTGAATCTTCACCCGAGCTCACCGTTCCCCCACCAGCGCCAGCGCCAACACCCGTGCAGGCCAAACCCGCCACGAAGCCGGCTGCAGCAAAAGCGACCTCTGCTCCCGCCCCGGCGGAGACAGAGGAACCCACGACACAAGGCCGCCGCCGCCGTAAACGCCCCGTGCCGCCGCAGCGCCCGGACATCTCGTCTGCGGCGCCGCGCAAGTGGAACCACCCGCTTGCGGAAGGCGTGCTCCCCGCGTACGACCTCGCGCTCAAGCTCCTGCGCACAGACAGCATCCGTCTCGCGGAAGAGGCGGACGGCGTCCGCCGGGAGGTCGAGGCGCTTGAGGCGGAGTTGAGTGCAGGTGGGGCAGAGGTCGAGGTGGCGAGGGAGAAGGAGGCGTTACTGGAGAAGAAGAGGGAAAAGTTGAAGATTTTGGAGGTGCAGAGCCAGGTGAACTTGCCCGAGGTTAGGTGGAAGGTCGCGAATGCTATGGGTGCGTGGGTTTGTTTTTGTCTCGACGTGTGGGTGGTGCCTCATGTCGTTGATGTGCAGCGGACATGCGCAACCCGGCGCACCGGCATCTCGTCGAGCAGCGCTGGAGGAAGGACGGAGACCTCGACTTGCTGGTTTGTCACTTGACCCCGCTTCTCGGCTCTGCAGTTGCTGAATGCGCCTCGTAGATGGAGCGGATACACCAGATGAAAGTCGTCCCCGATGTTCTGCCCGACCTGCGCCCCACTATTGACGTCCATGTTGCGGCGCGCACCACCAAGCATGAGCAGAACATCGCCAACAAGCGCCACACGACCGTGGAGCCCGGGACGTTCCTCCTTCCAGAACAGGCGCGTACAAGCATAATTGCCTCACACCATATGCTGACACGCTCTCTGGCAGACCGTGGAGCCGCCCAATGTGTATGCAAACGCGTTCCATACCGACACTAGGCTGTACACCATGCTCCTTGTCGATCCCGGTTTGTTGCTTATTGCACCCGTTTCCTCGTGATACCATTAACACGCAACGCACAGACGTCCCGGACGAGTCGAACGCGTCCTTCCGCACCTTCCTCCACTGGATGAAGTACGTCCCGCCTCCGCATTCCCACCCGTCCCCGTCTAACCCCCCTTCGCAGACCCAACGTGCCTCTCTCGGCAGCACACCAAAGCCGCATCACTGGCCTCAACAACCACACGCCGTACATCCCCCCGCACCCGCAGCGCGGCACCCCGTACCACCGCTATGTCCTCCTGCTCCTCCAGCAGCCGGCCCTCGGCGCGGACACGTACACGCACAACATCGAGGCGCGCGCGGCACCCGGCGTGCCGACGTCCGTGACGCTCGACATCCCGCCCGTCGAGGCCGAGGCGCGCCGCGACTTTGATGTCCGCGCATTCATGCGCCGCTGGGGGCTCGATGGCGCGCAGGGCGGTGGCGCGCACATGTGGAGAGAGGTCTGGAACGAGAAGGTGTCATCGATCTATAGGAACGTCCTAAGTGGGTGTTGTGTCTTTTTTGGTGTGATGGCGGCGCTGACGCGTGTTGTTCTTTATCAGAGGAGCCGGAGCCACGGTATGGCCGCGCGCCCAAGGCGGACCCGTATGCGGAGTTGAAGCACAGGAAACGTTATGTCTAATCATACCTGCCGCGCGGCTTTGTTCTTGTCATTGTCATTGTTCCTTGTCTGCTATTAATTACACTAATGGATGTCCTGCACCTGTCCTCCCAGCGTGATCAGTCTGACGCCTCTTCGCTATTTTCATACGGGAGAAGCAAGCCTCGCGTTCAAATGTCGACCTGTCCGCTTCAAAATATACACTGATAAACTGATAACGGGTACGATAGCGAGGCACCCTTCACAAGCTCCGGCCAGTGGCAGCGCATGCCACTGGGGAATATGTACGGGCGCACGGCTGGTGGCTTGGCTCTTGTGTCTTATGGGTCTCGAGATGCTCGCCGCGAGGCCTGCGTCATTGACTGACATACACCGTTGCATTGATCTGTACGCTGCAGCCTCTGCTGACCGGCACTCAGTTTTTCCGAGGCTCAGGTGGCTCGCTAGTGAACACGCGGCACGCTTAAAGGCCCCAAGACTTGAGCTGCTGCACACTGCGCCAATTGACAATGACGTGAATCCAAAACAGACGTCCGCCGGCTTCGCGCTTCGACTTCTCCTGTCTTGTGCTTGTCAGCCCAGTGACGCGCTAGGAGTCCCAGGTTCGATCTTCCAAACTACTATCAGCGTTCGCTGTCGAGAGATGTCGACTTGGTGATGTGGGGGTTTTGCCTCGAGGTCGGTTTTGCCGCTTGCGAGCTTCTTCCCCCACCCAGCCGCGAACATAACTGACAGCGTTGTCAACTCGGGTACTCGGCCCGGTGGCATCAACGCGGTCGCGTGACCGCTTGACTCTGTCCGAGCAGGCCATCGCGGTCGACGCATCAGCCTCGGAGGAGTTCTGAGTCTTGGCTATGCCCCCAACCCCGCGAACGAGAGGGTCTGTGCAGTGTGGGCATCTCGCGTGTTGGCTGTGGTTGGTATATGGGGTTTGTTCATTCCCCGCGAACGGTTTCGATACTCGACCCCGCGAATTCATTCGTACAGTTCATACATCAGTGGACACTGTCATGCTTATCTGCAGGGAGGCGCCGGCTCGAACGATAAGGCATCCCCGTGGGGCACGCTCCTCTTATCATCCCGTACGCGCGCCCGCCTGTCCATCATGCCTATATTTGCATCGTGGCATGACTGCGCCCGGATCGTGTGTTGAAACTCGAGAGTAGCCCGACGGACAGGTCCCGCCTCAGGCTCGAGGGCCTCGGGTTCAGGCTCGTCAACGTTCTTCTCTCCTCTCTTCCCTGGCCCCCTGCGCGCGTGGGAGGCGCTATATATTATACGCTCACTGAGCTCATGCCATCGAGACCCTTGCCGATGCCGCATATCCCAGATACACACCCGGAAGCGGTCCTGGGTATATCCGATTGGTGCGGCGCAAGACTCAAGCTGACGCGTCGGCAGTGCGATCAGTGTGCTGCGTCGGTATGGACATATGGGTGATGGCCCCGGTGGCGCGGTTCCTGGAAACATATCTGCTCAGTGCTGGGTCGTTGGGGAGTGCCTGGCCGCTGCCAATCGACTGGCAGTGGGACCCTCGAACTCTCGCGTGCGAATGCGAATGTGCTGATTGCGCCGTTTGGTTCCGGCACGGGTTCCGGTGGAGGATGGGATGTGCTGCTCGTGCACGGAGCAGTGGGTCGCTCTTGGCGGCTTCGCAGAATCCTCGGTGCGGGGGGATGTGGGCACACCGGAGGGAGGCCCGTTGTGAGTATCGCGGCAACGTCATGTGTTGATCGACCGCGGGACCTTTTGGGACGGATTCAAGTGGGTCTCTTGGACTGGATGTGCATGGGCCTTGGCCTGCTGCTGGCTTCTGGGAGAACTGTTTTTTTCTTCTTGTTCATGTTAAGATCATACATGGGAGATTAAAGTTCTCATAATATCGAGCTATACTGATGTCGACTGGCAGAGTCAGTCTGCGCCACAGTACCAAACATCACGAGTAAGTTAAATATTAAGAACGGTGGGATTCTCTGAGACTGAACTGAGGTAAATGGAGAGCTCGAGCGTAGATTTTGACCTGATCTAGTCTGCGTGTTACTAGCAGAAAAACTGCGGTTAAATCGCTAGGGTAAGAACATCAAATTCAATGCTCCAAAGCGAGAGAGCCCTGCTAGTTGCTGCGCGAGAATAATTTTACCCACTTTGTCCTAGCATTGATATCATGGTGTCAGAGTTGTCTCCCACTAACCCCTCGCTTGAACTCCCCGGTGATATATCATACCATGGGCTTGACAACTACACCCGATTTGGAGGTTGTGGAATCCAATTTCGCAACTGGGTGCTTAGACCCTGCTATATCATATTTTAGAGAATAATGGACCTATACCCAAGTGCATAATTCGGCTGCTTTTTTACCCAAAGAATGACTAGCCTATCGCGCCACGCATGCGGTCGGAAATGTATGACTGTGGCCCACAGAAACGGTAGGAGGCACGATTTCCCAATGTGACGGGGCAATGTGCAGAACTCGCGCGTAGGTGGATGTCATTGCAGCTTTGAATTTGAGGATTCCAACCCCAACCCCTTTTCATCCATCCCAAGAGTAGAAATTGTTGCTAAGTGGGACGGAGAGCGAGGCCATGTAGGTTTACAGGGGGGTGGTGTTAGTAGGAGTGACGCACCATCGCCAAGGGATTTACTAGTTGAACGATCATACAAATATGCCTCCATGTCGTACTGAATATAGTACTTAGTTAAAGTTATTTAGAATACGATAATCAATTACTTTGTATTCACAACTCCCAGGAGTTATTCCAGGACCAATAACGTTCCATTACTCCAAGCAACATCCCGTATCCAACATCGTCCAGATCAAAAATTGTATCATCTGAAGGCGCATTGCCTCCAGACGACCCCCGATGGGCGCCCGTCCTGAACTGGACAGTAGCGTCGAATTCATGATTATCTGCATCGGTGCTACCAGTGGTGGAAGCGGCTATATCGCGACCGGAATCCTGCGGGATCCCAGATGGTGTCTCCTCGACAATCAAAACATTTTCTCTGTGAAGCCCAAGAATCGCAGGTATATCCTCAACCCCACTGCCAGACGTCTGAGTGAACTGGCTTTGGTGCTCAAAAGAGTTTGAGCCGGACCTCTTGCACCGAGTAATGAGCCTAAAGAAAGCTTTGGAGACTCCTTCGCTCAATAGCCGCCCTTCTGTTTCGTCTAAACAGGTCTTCCGTCCTACAGCCGCGCCGTTAGTCCCGTCATCAATTCCATCCCCGCCTATTCTGGTAAGCTTAATTGAAGGCTTCGCAGACTGAGGCGCAACGGAGACAGTGCCAGAGAGATCGCCAAGCAGGACATGGAGTACACTGCACAGAAACCAAAGCGAGTCCTTCCTCGCAAGCTTCTTCACACGCTCAAGTGGCGTTCGGTGGTTTTTCTTGTTGTCCACACCATCGCCATCGCCAGGGTCAGCTGAGGTACTGAACGCGGGCCCACCAGACGAAAGTAGTTCTATTTCCCGCAGGGCCTCCAAGATCAACGAGGCCCGTAAGGTGTGCGATACTAAACATGGTTTAGCTGGCGTTGCTGAGTGGAGGTGTCCATCAACAAGAGAAAAGATCATTTTGAATACCGCCAGAACGTCGGTGCGGATGTCAATTGCAGGTGTGGCGCCTGAATCATCCGGCGGCTTCGCAGATGCCCCTGTGTCAGACGTTGCGGTGATGATACCGCCGGACGAGGACAGGAATACACATTTGAGGTAGATCCAAGATCTATAGACGAGCGAACGGATTAGCGGCTTGAGGATCAGCGTGGTTGTCCTCCCAAGGAGGTTGACGACAGGAGACGGGACCGTGAATGGCGCAAACAATGGTAGCGCGACATTCAGGACATGATACAAGGCAAGACCTAGGCTTTCTAAAGACACCAAATCTGAGGAAACATTGGCAGTGGCTAGATTGAGAATTTTGTCAAAGATGCCGCCAATAGCCTCAATAGTGCGGATGGTAACAGAGACGAAGAGATCTAGATCGACCTCATGCAACGACGTGAGGTGAATGAAATCATCGATCGCAGAGAATAGGGATTGCGGTGGCGAAATCCTGGGGACGTCCTTTCTGATGTGTGTCGAAATGTCTTCGAGGATTGACTTGAGATCGAGTCTGGGCGATGCAACGTGCCCTGGTTCTTGGGAACAGGAGACTACTGGTAAAGATTTTTTCTTAGACTTTTTTTTCGCCGGGGCAGGTTGTTCCGAATTTGGGTTGGGTGGGTCAGGATGGACAGGTGCTACTTTTTGTAGTGCCAGGAATCCTGGAATACATGTGATCGTTAGCTAGGGTATATGAGCAGTAGCACCGGCAGTACTGATTTTCTGGGCTTCATATTTCTCTTTAAGCGCAGTTAAATCACGTTCGAGGGAAAGAGCCAAATCTCTCCATGATTGGCCAAAGTTATCCGCAGATGGCTTTGAAAACCTTGACCGCAGCTCCAGGGTGTATGCTACATTTTTATCAACGAACGAAAACGGAGATGGACATATCAAGGAAGCACTTACCCAAGAATGATTGATTCTCGGGCTTGAATTTCAGGGCACATAGGGCCTGAAATTTTGCTCAACAGTCAATTGAAGACAGACCCAGAACTTGAACCGACGAACAATGGCAAGACGGATTCGATCGGCGTTGGATGATACCAGTGGCATAAGTTCGGTGCGTTATATGGAAGGATCTGGGCTCCAAACAGCGGGTGCTTCCCACCCCGTTTTTACCGCCTTACAGGGACAAGTTGAAAGAGGTTGAAAACTTGAAATAAATGCTAGTGCCACGGGCGCCCGGCATATCATCATCTAATCTAATCTAATCGTTTCTTCTCAACTAGTCAACCATCCTTCGACCTGAAAGAACATATATTCGCAGCAGTTGCGAGGATTCAGGTGGCTTTTGAAGAAATAAATGAATATCAAACTCTCAAAGATATCAGTTAGCAGGGTTACATTGTTAATTCTCATTTCAGAGTCTACGCAAAAGAAATGGAAAAGTAATTATAGTCTTTAAAATTGTTTCAGGAATACTGCGGTGTATGGTGGTACCACAAGATAATTATTGGCCTTGACAGTGATATTTGTCTGGTTTCGAAGGTACGTCAATGATACATTACAATATTGAGTCTTCAATGATTCTTACCTGCCACTTCGCCACTCCTGCAGCGCCTCCAAAGTGGCGCAAAAAGTATTTGCCAAAAGGGACATTTGCTAAGTCAAACGCCATATTTGTGGCGGGATCTTTGTTGACGATGACCAAGGTGAGCTTCCCGGCCTCCGTTCCAGCGTAAATACCCAAAACGTTGGGAGTGGGATTTGCAAGGTTTACTTGAGCGCTCGAGCTTCCAAAGTAAACACCGTAGCTACGCGGGGTTCTGATTAACAGATGGTTACCGTGAAATAAAAAATGAGGCATACCCTCTATAAAGCCAATATGCTGCACCAATAGGACCCAGCTCCTTGGGTTCGGCCCAATACGTGGCACTATCGACTTTATACTTTCCGAAGATGCCGAGGGCGTCAACAGCAACCAATCCACCAGTAACATCGTCGTTGTTCATTGCATCCCACTCGCCGATGGATAATTTAGTCCCAGGGTAGTGTTGGTCAATGAGTATCTTGAAGCGAGGGATAAGTTGCACGGTGTTCGAGCTCCACTGATGATTCTGGGGGTTGACTCCTACCCATGATTCATCGACGTATGAGGTATCCTGGATTAATTTATATTGGAAAAAGATTGTGGTGAGATGATGATAAGCTGCGCTTACCCACAAGCTACGAGTCGCCCTCAAGCGTAAAGCCTTGGCCGCCGCATCATTGGCAGACGTATCCGGCTGGAAATAGTAATGTATATCTAAGTAATCCAGAAGCCTCTTGCCAGTGGTCTGCTCCACTTTCTTCATTTGATCCAAGAACCAGGGAATGAAGTCGATATTATCATGCGCAGCGTTATCACTGTAGCCAATGGCACTACTGGGCCATTTCATTCAATTCACCTGTCACGTGTCACGGCCACTTCGCCGGCGGCCAAATGTAACGGTTGTCACG
>JABCKI010005777.1:0-46774 GCA_018282025.1 Sphagnurus paluster
GGGGGGGGGGGAAATTAATCAATTTGGATAAGATAGAGTGCTTTGAATAGGATCTAATAAATCTGCTTATGAAATCGCAAGGGCTGAGGAGGAAAAACTGTCTGGGTTGGACGCCAGTGCTAGAGTGCTTTCAAAAGATGCACGGGGATACACGAAATCCTTTTTTCTCGCACGCCTCTACAGCCTGTTTGGCTGCATCTTCTTGTGCGTCGCCTTTGACTCGGTTTTGCGACCAGCCCTCCAGATTACCATCGACTGGAATACATATTTAAACAGGTTTGGGGGAAAATGAATGACTACTAACCATAGACAGATGCGGTCCAGGTGCAATTATGCGGCATACCATCAGACCTCTCTTCACTGAGGATCTTGAGCGCTTTGTGTTTGGATTTAATGTTGTTGAGGTCGGTCCTATAATCTGAGGGGTTTTGACGTATAGATGAAACGAAAATAGTCAGGAATGGCCTACAACTCACGACGGCGAGGCGCTGCTCGGTCCACGTCAAAAAAAGAAGCTGAGACAAAACAGGCAGAGTGACGCACCACACCAGCCCCGGATTCTGACGAGATAGTCAATCGCACTTTTGGCAGCGAGTTGGGATGCTTGATCAGGGTTGTCACAAGTTCTCTTGAAAGATTCGTCACAAGTTCTCTCGAAAAATTCGTCATCGACTATATATTGAGAGAAGACATGAGCACCCGTTTGAATCAAACTTGAAATGGATGACATACTGTTCAGATTCAGAGTGACATTATATCGATTGCTCTGGAAATTTGGAGATGCTCCAGACCAACTTGGTGAGAATTTGTACTTGAAGGCGTAGAGGTTGAGAAGGTCGACGTAATCAGTAGAAGACATTGGTGTAGTCGAGGATGCGAGGGACGTGAAACGAATGAGATTCAGTGAGAGTGAGAGAGGATGGAATATGAAAGGATGCTTTTATGATACCTCTAAACGCTGTGCGGTCCTCATCCTCCGAGCTGTAGAGGGGAGATAATAGCCTCGCGCTGTGAAGAAACGCAGGGGAATCACAGGAAGCTATCTCAGGTGGTAGGAAAAGGAAGAGCGCTGTGAACCCGAGATGGGTCAGAAAGGAGGTAAACCAATACGAATATTCTCGACAGCAAACCTCATACGGGGCTTGTTGCGAATACGCCAGCGAGACAAGGTCATATCCAAATGACATTCGAATACTAACCTGGTATCTCTCACAGTTGGTCGTATCCGTCATCCCGAAATGTTTGTGCAGATGCGCTCAGAGGGTTATGACATAACGCTGTACCAGGCACCTCAATTGAATTGCATGTCCACAATAGGTCGTTCAGTTTTTCTCATTGCTGTTTTCGAAGAACGAGAATAACAGAAGATATCCCCAAGAGCGAAGAATCCAGTCCCAATGAAATCTTGGAAAGAGCGACAAGCCTACGATGAGGTGAATATAACATGATGTAAAATGACAGCCGGAGACATTCGTATACGGTCATGAACAATGTAGACACTCTTTGGGTAACGACTTACATCAGTATACAAGTGCGCGCTCGTGAACAGCGCCATAATTTAATCGGATCTCGCTCGACAACGGGGGAACAACGCAGGCATCATGGTTATTGAGCGACATCCTCTCGAAGTGGTTTATCCAAAATTAAATCAGCTCACCACCGCAGCACACCGCTGTAATGCAATAGGCGATTATTTGCTCGATTACGATCGATTTGAGCCTTTTGAGGAGACTGGAGGATTTGCAGACTGATGGGAGGTATCCAAAGTTGTGTCTGATCCGATAGGCGCCGATCATATCCGACTGAGCAGCTCGCGAGCCGATAGAAATCACGCCCACCGGCAACCTCTCCCAAATGGCCCGACACCCGCTCCCCTTATATGCGTTGCATCGTGAATACCACTACGCCTTTCTTTCTGGTTTCCGGGATTCCTTTCCACACATTTACAGCGCCATCTTTGTGTCAAAACCTTGCTTTTCTCCGCACCCGAACCCTACATAACCCCCGATCTCGCCTTTTCTCTGCGTCGGCACCATCTAGGATGATTGTTACACCACTAACAAAACTTCTTGGAATCCGTGTGTTAGTCTCACAGTAAAGTTTTCATCGCTTTGTCTGATATATCCTCCTCTATGCAGACCCATCGTGCAAGGCGGTATGCAGTGGTACGCCCCTGAACCACATACTACTATTACTTGTATTCATGGACTGCGCTCAAAGGGTCGGTGTACCTCAATTGGTAGCAGCCGTATCTGAGGCAGGCGGTCTTGGTGCGCTCTACTAATCTATGCATCGCTTTCTGTCACAGTAAAATTTACAATTTGACCATACTTAGGTGTCTTAACCGCCCTCACGCAGCCTTCGCCCGAGGCTCTACGCACTGCAATCCATGAGACTCGAAAGCTGACCTCAAAGCCTTTCGGTGTGAATATTACACTGCTCCCCAGCATTAACCCCCCAGACTATGAAGGCTATGCGCGCGCTGCGGTTGAAGAGGGCGTGCGCATATTTGAGACCGCGGGTAATAACCGTACGTGCTGTTTCTAGGTGTGCGCGTGTGTAGAACAAAATTCATGTTCGGTTCTGCTTCAGCGGGGCCTTTGATCAAGTACTTTAAGAGCAAGGGATGCATCGTTCTGCACAAGTGTACAACGATTAGGCACGCAAAGGTATTTTCAGTGAGATCCATTCACCCGGGGCGGCGTAATTGACCCGCCGGCAGAGTGCAGAGCGACTTGGCGTCGACGTCCTGAGTATTGATGGATTTGAATGTAGGGCACCTCCCTGTTCCTGTGGGACTTTACTCACGTATTGTCTGATCTGCAGGTGCTGGCCACCCTGGAGAAGAGGATATCGGTGGACTCGTGTTGGTGCGTGCCTTTATGTGTAATAATCCTTGGACCCATAACTCATCGTACTCATTTGATTTCAGCTTGCACGAGCAGTCAAGGAATTAAAGGTTCCTTTCATTGCGTCGGGAGGTATCGCAGATGGTCGGGGGTTTGCTGCTGCTTTGGCGCTGGGTGCTGCGGTAAGTAATCTGCATCCCGAACAGTTAACGCCGACGTCTGACAGTGGAGTTATAGGGTGTCAACATGGGTAAGAGCCTCGCGGCTTCAGTGTTTGTATTTCTGATGAATTCAAATAATTCTCGCAGGCACCCGATTCATGTGTACTGTAGAAAGGTATGATATGGTTTCGTTCCAAAGGATTTTTCAACTCATTGCTTCGTTCAAGTCCTATCCACCAGAACATTAAAGAAAAGATAGTGGCCTCGTCCGAGGCAGACACCGTTCATATCTTCAGGACGCTGCACAACACTGCACGAGTCTTCAAAAACAAAGTGTCCATGGAGGTCGTCGCGCTCGAGCGCCGCCCAGGTGGGGCCAAGTTTGAAGATGTTAGGGAGCTGGTGTCAGGGGCGAGAGGGCGCAAAGTGTATGAACTGGGTGACCCCGACTACGGGATCTGGTCCGCGGGTATCGTCATTGGATTGATCAATGATATCCCAACATGCAAGGACCTGCTCGCGACGTTGGAACGCGATGTAGAAGAAATTGTGGGGCAAATGAACGCAGTTGTGGTGACAAAGAGCAAACTTTAGATCTGATACTATATACCTATGTAAGTACTTATAAATGGAACTTGTGCGCAGTTGCTGGCTTGGCCGAAAGTTGAATGATCTCGTGACCGCGTTTCGCGTAGCGTGGTGAGGACCCCAGCCGGGTATGTCCGGCAGCCAATAGGGTCGCATTAAGCCGAAGGTGTGGCCGGGGTCTAGGCTGCATCGTGTTGGTTTCGTTCAGATTTCAGAAGTCAACGGTTGTATTTTGTTTTTGCTCTGCTCGCTGTGATTTGTGCTCTCTTCGTTTTCCATGTCGTCTACGCCGCCATCCACGTCCCCAAGACTCGCTTCCACGTCCCCCACCACGTCTCCGCCCAGAACTCCCGTCGACCATCATAAACCGCGTGCCTCGTCTGCGACCCCGCCTTCAGACGACTCGTCTATCATCGACGACCTCTCCTTTGAGTATGTGTTCGATAGTGAAGGAAACTATGTCCGTTTGTCCAAAGGTTCCTCGTCCAAATCAAACAACTCGTCTCCACCCACACCCCAGGACAACTTACCTCCACCAGATCCTCCGCTAAAGCCAATATCCAGAAGGGCATCACTATCACGTTCAGAGAGCGCATATCCAGTTCTAGTTTCGACTACTGCAGCTCCTCAGACCGATGGCCCGCCACCCCGCTCGTTCCAACGCGTCGCATCTGGCCCAGCACTCTCCAACCACAAAGCCCGCCCCTTACCCCGACGCGTCACGATGGAGGAAAGTAACAAACAGCGTCCTCTAACACGGTCATCTCGTACTACAGATCTTCTCCAGCATGAGAAAGAGAATATTATCAGCGATTCTGAACAACCTCATGATCCCTCCCACATATCCCGCGCCTTGTCCTCTCGCTCTGCCTATTCAAGAGGTTCCTCTGACCCGCACCACCGGCAAATTATGCCCGGTCCAAACAGAGCAGGTCGCTTGGTGAAGCCCGCGCGCTACGCAGATTACAGTATTCCAGAATCACACAGCACGGCGGGACCCGTGAGCACCGAGGTCCCAGAATTTGAAAGCGATTTTGGTAAGCTTTTTTCTTATATATTCATTGACTCTACGAGAATTTATTAATGCATTTAATTTGTACAGAGGATGAACCTATTCATCCTCTAGCGCCATCATCAACGCCATTTCCTACTTCCGAAGCCTCGGAGGGAGCTGGCGACACCGAGCTCATTGAACCTCCTGCGTTATCCTCAATATCTAGGCAACGCAGTTATGCACCTGCGCCTACTACCAGTGCGCGTGAGCCTGGTTTCCCAACAGAAGGTGCCCTTTCCCTTTCCACGGGGCCAAGACCGCGTCGCTCCGCCAGTCTCAGCGATGCTCTGAGCTGTATGTGATGTTATTTTACGTGTTGTCGAGCCTTCTGACCGGTTCGGCGCAGTGCACGATGCAGGTTATGGCCAGCACCGTCATCAACAAGAACAACTGAGGGAACAATATCAGAATATGCGATCCGGTTAGTCCGTCAAAAGGGTTAAAACCTAGGTCTCTAATAAAATGTTAGGCTCTACTATCAATGAGAACGGACCAAGGCGAGTAACAGTGGAAGAGAGGGAAATTCGTAGTGAGTTGATATTTAGCTTTCCACCCCTGCCATATTGACAGCGTTTAAGAATACCGCCGAGATACAGATGAACTCGAACGTAAATTCTATTCGCGATTTCTAAATGCGTGTATCTGACTTTTGACACAGGTCACCATGCGGAGCAAGACCATCATTATGAAGACCATCAACAGCATATGCAGCCTACTGCACAAACGCAAAGGCCTCAAGGTCATAGACGTCGTGATTCAGACACATTACGCTCAATGCCCTCAGCAGGCCTGGGCTCGCCCACGGTCGTAGAGTCATCGTCGCGCGCAGGTGGCGTATCTCCCTCTGGCAGTAAGCTTGGTCGTTCCTCACCACCTGGTGCGAGGCTTGGCCGGGTGTCGCCGCCGTCCGGGAAGGTTTCCCCGTCTGGCTTGAAGGGACGGACATCGCCCCCCACGACGAAGCAGCAAGGCCGTGTATCTCCACCCGCTGTACGTGTAACTGGACGGGTCTCGCCTGCGCCTTCCTCGGCGCTTGCCAAGCACCGAAGGAGCCCCACAGCACCTGAGCTCGTTGCTAGGGATGACCAGTATGGCTATCAGAATGGGAATGAGAGAGAGAGGGAAAGAGGCGAGCGAAGGATGCAGCAACATGCGCTTATGGAGCAACAGCAACAGCAGTACATGCGTTCGGGACCTGCTCCCCAGGCACCTGCGCCAGCTTCGGCAGCGATTGTAGGACAACGTCAATTCACGGTGAGCTGATTTCGTTTATGGCTTAATCCATGTACCCATGTACTATTTTTCGCAGGTCAACAAGAAGAGCTATGCTCGTCTAGATATGATCGGGAAAGGTGGCTCATCAAGGGTCTTCCGTGTACTCGCAGCGGCGGGTGGATTGTATGCTATCAAACGAGTCTCCCTTGATAAGACAGACGCTGAGGCTATGAGCGGATACATGAATGAGATTGCTCTCCTCAAACGGCTTGGTGGCAACTCCCGCATTATTCGACTGATTGACAGCGAGGTTAAACCGGGACCAGGGGGTAGTAAAGGATACTTGATGCTGGTCATGGAGTGTGGCGAGGTTGATTTGGCGAGGCTTATTAGTGAGCGTGTGCATGACCCGCTGAACATGATTTGGGTGGCATACTATTGGCAACAGGTGTGTCATCTGGATATATTCAAATGAGGATTCACTAAGCGTTTGGTGAGTAGATGCTTCAGGCAGTGCATGTTATCCACGAAGAGAAGATTGTGCATTCTGATCTCAAGCCGGCGAACTTCGTCATCGTAAGGGGCCAGCTGAAGTTGATTGATTTTGGAATTGCAAATGCCATTGCAAACGACACGACTAACATTCAGCGTGACCATCAGGTGAGCAGCCCCAAGCTTTTTTGCTGCTGGTCGTCTCACGTTTTGATTCAGATTGGTACCGTCAACTATATGAGCCCCGAGGCGATTGAGCTGCCTGACGGTATGCGCCGACTGAAAGTTGGACGTCCTAGTGACATCTGGTCGCTTGGCTGCATTCTCTATCAGATGGTCTACGGACACCCTCCATTCCAGCATCTGTCTGTTTACCAGAAGATGAAGGCCATCCCCGATCTTACGCACGTCATCGAATTCCCGGAATTCACCTCACCCCTCGCACCAACACCCAAACCAAGCAGCAGCGGCGCCGTCTCGGGTACTGTGACGCCGCCGAAAAGACTGGAGCATCTAAAGAGAAAAGTACGCCGCGATGTTGTCGATAGCATGAAGAGTTGTTTGTGTCGGAATCCGAAAGAGAGGGCGACGATTCCACAGTTGCTGGAACAGGATTGGTTGGCTATGCAGGAACGTGAGTGTCGCTATATTTTTTGTGACGGCAATGAATGACCTCTGGTTTAGCGGAAGCACCGCCTGTAAAGGACCTCCTGGCTGCAGACGAGACCGTCATTAACCCGTATTATATGCGCCAATTGCTCCAATATGGGATCAAACTTGGTCAAGCACAAAATACGGATATGAGTTCGGAGGCATTGCTGCGAGAAGCAGAGGTATGTTTGAATTTTATGTAGTTATGTGCACACTTTGCTTATACCTTTCTTTCCAGCGTCTTGTTGCAGAACTGAAGTCAATCCAACCATAATTTTCTCCTACTGGGACCTAATCGCTATCTTTTCGTCTCATCCGAAGCATGGACTTCTGTTGCATCTCACATCACGCTCCCCTTTCCCCCATCTGCACCTTTGTCGTTGGACTTCTCTCTCAAAAGCACATGCACCTTGCGCGTCCCCTTCGTTCGCTCTCCTTTTATCAGTCAAAGGCCCCACCCGCCTATCCGTGTCATCAATTTGTATGTATAAGTGGTCCTCCACTTCGCCGTGTACTAGAATTCCTGCATCGACCCATCATTATTGCATCTGGGCATTTTTCTCATTTTTATATCTATGCTTGCATATGCTATCCTTCCTCCGCTCTTGTCTCTGTCGCCCTCCCCCTCTTCGCCTGCCTACAACGACCCTCTGAATATCATGACCCCACTCATTAATACTACATTCGCCCTCGCCCGTGTTCTACATATCTATTCATTAGGATGTTCCCGGTTCATCTCATAGGAACGCAGTATTCGTTCAATTATAGCAATACACTGGTAAATTTTAGCTAAAAGCAAGCGACAAGATGGCATCCATGTTGATGATTGATCATTGGCCACTGAGGACTAAAATTATAGGAAACGAAAATGAACAATTTCCAAAGGAGATTTCAAACGTTATGGAACAAGTTAATATTAATCAACGACAGACTGTCGACTGGCAAGGCAATGATGGACATGTTTTCTAGTACCAAACTTCTTGAGTTTGAATGATGAAAAGATGATCAATCCTTTCTCAATTTCCTGGTGGCGCAGATGTTGTGACCTAGTATCTGTGACGACCGCGTTCGTGACTGAGTTCTTGTTTCGACTCTCCATTATGCCTTTTTCTGCGTATGGTACCCGAGAATCGGTCAAAAATGGCCTGGAGGTGCTTTTCATACTTATAAATTCACTAGATATCCTTTGCTTATCGATACTTGCATCATATTCAAGGCCTACGAAATCTTGGAACAGTTGCGGAACAGCGAACGATCAACACTGTACCGCGTAATTTGTAAAAGTGGGCGGCTTCGAAATCGCCAATTGGCCCTTAAAAAAGTGCGTGAACATCTTCTACCTGAGGTTCTGATATTAACATTGAGGCAGAGCCTAATCACATCGTCATCGAATTCAGCGAAACCCAATCTCAAGACATCCACATCTATTCATCAAGCCCTTCACCATCCCAATGTAGTTTCCCTTCTCTCCGTCTTTTCGACGGCCCAAGAGACCTTTCATGTTCTGGAACTGTGTTCTGTAGGCGACTTGTCGCAGTTTCTTTGCTCCCGCACCCTCTGCACTCTTAAAGAGCCAGAACTTCGTTTTGTTACGAAGAGCCTTGCGGACGCTCTTTCTTACCTCAGGAAAGAGCTCGTTGTTCATTGTAATATCAACCCATCCAATATTTTGCTGACAAGTGACTATGGAATCGTACGATATTCTCTAGAAAACCATCCCCTCCTTTGTCTAATTCTGATTATATGTAGAAATTGTCCAACTTCAAACAGGCGATCCATCTCTTTGGCAGAGATTGTACTACTCAGTCGCTCTCGCGTGCCTCCAGTTACACAGCACCGTAAGCTTTACACCTTGACATCAAGCCCATCTATACTAATTACTTCACAGAGAGATGGCTTCCGGAGGCTCCTGTGGTTTCGCTGCGGATATATGGTCGCTCGGCTGTGTTATGGCTTATTGTCTTTCTGGAATAGCGCCATGTGTTGTAAGAGTGTTTCATTTTCTCAATTAAATTTCAGTACTCTTTAACCATCCATACAGTCGACAAAATCAATATCCCGAGAAGATGTCAAGCCGACCTATGAGTTGATGGAGCACCTCTCAGTTGAAGTCAAAGATCTAATTTCTAGCATTTTGCAAGTAGTGAGCGAGTATTTCATGTTGTTTTACTCTTGCTGTAATGGACTTTTTAGGATCCGGAAAACCGAATTTACCTACCTAACATTCTATCACACCCATTCCTTGCAAGTGACTTGCCTCTTGCGTCCCTGCGTCCTACAAGTGCCACCTTAAACTCCGAAAAACACTTCAACAATGAATTCCGCAGCCGTGAAGAACAACCATCTGTCGATATGTCTACCTTTCAATCCAATCGACAAACACGACGCCGCGTGTCTGATCGACCCCACATCACGAACAAACCCCAATTCGTCCTTGGTGAAATAGGAAACCTGGACCTGCGGAGTATTTTGCGTGATGAAATATCGACCAGCAAGACCCCCAACTCAGTTGGGCCCATTCGGCGTGTCGTATCAGACCCGGTTCGACGTTCGGACCATGATGCCAGGACCCAATCATCTGAGAAACCCTTGTGGCGAATCAATCAGACCGCCCCGTCGCACAGAATACGGAACACTCTTGACTCTTCAGTAAAGCCACATTCAGAAACGTCTGAACTTGACGACGAGTCAAATACAAGCGATGTGACTCAAGTACCCGACAAAGATGCTATTTGCGGAGACCAAAATCTACCCCCATTCAAAAAGGACAAGAATCTTATCGAAAATATGGTAATTTTAAAGGAATTTGATATCCTAACAATCATCCTAATTTCCTGAAATCAAGTTCCGGAGCCCTCTGTCACAATTGCCAGTGGGAACCGTACGTCCTGTACCATTGAACACTATGACCATGACATGCCAAACCCATAAGACGACATACGGCCAAGTTACTATACTCCCTTCTCATTCTCTACTTGTGGATTTCCGCGAAAGTCAGCGCAGAAAGGGCTTGAAGGGAGACCAAGTTTTTGTTGTAGACCCAGACGGCGCCAAGGTCAATTAAATTTTCTGACGTTTTCCCATTCAATTCATTTTGTTTCATTGCCCATAGATCTCGGTGTACAGCGCCCCGCACCTGAGCTCCCCTTGCTGCCTCATCGAGCCTTTGCAGCAGTTTTCCCTTCAGGACCTGCCTCAAGCTTATTGGAAACAATATAACGATGCAGCTAGGCTGGTTGACCAAATAAAGCAACGAACTCCCAGAGTATAAAATTCATACCCTGTGCAGCGTCCCGGCTGACATTATAGTCATATAGATTGTCCTTTATTCGCCCTCTGCGAAATGCACTCTGATGACCAACGCTCCTCATGCAGAGATCGAACTTTTGTTCAGTATTTCGACATCCTTCTCGAGTAAGGTCCAGACAGCAAGTGAAACTTTGCTACGTCTCCGTTTTTCCCGCAAGAACAAATCACTAGAAATTGCTCGACATGTACTATCTTGTGCTCGTGGCGAGGAATGGACGAAGAAGGTTCTTGTTCCGATAGAAAAGCCACCCTATGTGTCGACCCAGGACTGGAAGGCTCTCGACCAACCAGAGAAGGATGCTACGAACCAACTGACGTGCTTTGTCCGAATCTGTGATCTGGTCGAGGAGCTGGTGGACGACTTGGCTTACTCCTCGCCTGCCCAGGTTGAAAATCTCTCACTAACAGAGGACAAAGTCAAGGCGACGACCATTCATGCCGAACTCAAGAAACCTAGTGATGTCTGTTTACGCAAAGGCCCCCGCCCTACACTTACTCTCACAGGTAGCTTTACCTCGTTCAACTTGGCCCCTCGACCCTTGAAGCTGGCTGCTACCGTTCCGGGCGCGACACCAGAGCTTACAAATACTACGAGTACTGACGCCTTTCGCGAAGAACCAATTTTCGAAACGACTGGCGACATAATGTTCTCGAAACTAGACTCGGCATGGCACAGCGATGAACTGGACGAAACGGTCAGAGATCTCGGAGACATACAAACAAGATTCCTTCCCTCTGTTGGCTGGTGCATAAGATACGCCTCCAGGGTCTCTCAGGGAGGACGTTACAGGATGATGTTTCTGGATGGTGCATCTCTCAATATCGATGTAGACGAGGACTGGGTAGAGTTCAAGAGTAAACCTGGGGAAACAGCTACTATGTACGTACCCTTGATATATTTACTTTTATATTCCTCATGCCGCTAGATCCAGATATAATGTTAAAGACTTTGGGTTAAAAAGGAAGATAGGGGACCGTCTTAAGGCCTTTCAAGAATTTGTGTCCATGTTCGATGATAGCCGAGTAGAGAAATCTTCAGTGTAAGACACTCCATTCATGTACAACACTACACTACAATCCCGCGATACCCTATACTCAAAGAAAAGTAATGTTACATTAGGATTGACTAAAACACGGAGGAAACACAGAATAATACTTGCCCCTAGGACAGGAAGCTCCCGAAGATTGGATTTCACCATAGAATTTTCGTCTAGTTGACGTCCAACGCATCGATCGTAAAATATTAATTGTCATTGGAAGGGGCTCCCCATCTTCTGAGATATTCTGTCGTTGTGGTCGCTGGACAGACATGATCTTCAAAACACTTGAAGCGGCGGGCGGGAGGCAAAAAGCCGCTGTAGTATATTTTGAGTGATCATTCGTCAATTCAAAGTGCCACGATATGACAAGTATTCTAAAGCAACGTTAACGTTTCGAAGTCTCCTGTTTTGAAAAATGGGGGATCTCCTAAATCTTGGTGAAATGGCCGACTGATACTTCGGCCAATTGAATCGAACCAAACTCAACGGCATAGAAATAGGTGTATTAAGGAAAGCCGACTTCTAAAAACCCGCCCATGTTCGTCAAACGCAAGCCCGGATTGAGTATGTAGATCGTGGCACAATCATAATCGAAAAGGCCGCCTTTGTTCGCTTCCTGTTGTTTTGGGGCAAACTTCCAAAAAAAAAAAAAAAAAAACTGGAGGGCTTGAAAGGCGCTGAACCGTTGAGGAATAATCCGAGTGGTTATTCAATGTTTACTGAAAAGAATCATTCATTGTACTGGACATAGCGTGACGTTGGGGTTATTGCATATATAACGGCTTGAGCTGCAAGCCATGTGCAGTTCCCGTATTACCCGCCTCGAATTCATCGATGGTATACCGAATGACCTGCGCAGTGCTCCACTGTGGCCGATAGCTGAATGATTGATAGATGAGATGATGTTTCCATGAGAGGCACGAAGACGCACCCAATGATCTTCCTTGCACGAGAATCATTGATAGTAATATCACTCATATACTCCAAGGTCGCAGGCTGGAGGAACACCAATTCCCCCATCCACTGTGGTGCCACCCGTGGCTTAATGCCGAAAGGGAATAGGATAATCACAAGGATATGGTATCGGAGAAAAAGCATAGCCTCGACCACGTGGGCGAGAATGAAAATCAAGAGAGGTGGTACATCATCCAGAACTATTGGGCCCTTCGCCAAATGCTGCAGCAGACAATCAGTCAAGTTGTAATCGAACGCTGAAGGCGCGGACAGACATTGATAGCTTGACGGGTATCGTGGATGCGCCAGGCGGGGTCCTTGCCTGTAACCAGGAAGGCTTGACCGCGCGCATCTTTATCGTCTCTCGACAAAGCAGCCTCTAGTTGCAGGTGCGCGGCAGCGGCATCCCAGACACATATGTTAGTTGAGCGCCATTCTTTGTCGAATACCGGGACTCTTGGCATAGTCAATGTACTTGTCACCAAACGGTCATTTGGTCCCATAATTGTGCTGTAGGAGGGGCCAGGGCACGTTAAACATGTTTGATTCAAGCGTTGGATTTACGTACTATCCAGGACGAATAATCCCACTTCGAATTCCACCGAGGCCATCTGATTTGACTACCACCGATTCCGCCAGAAGTTTAGTGCGCGAATAGCAGCTCTCGGATAAATTTGTAAGAGATAGAGGCTCATCCGAGTCTGCAACGGCGGGAGGAGCGTCATGAAGATCCCACCCCAGTCTCAGGAATTTAGGCCGGGGAATAGCGGTGTCTGCGGTCGATGTGTATATTAGAATGGCGGAAGGAAGCTCACGGAGAGCTATGATGAGGTTTTCAATCCCTCGTACATTGATATTATATGATGCGTCCCAGCAATAAGAAAGGCGTTCCCAGAAGCGTATGATGGCAGCAGTGTGGTATATTATACTGGGGGACACACCAGTGTTGTCGAACCGGTGGAGTGCCGCACGGACTGATTCGAGAGATGTTATGTCTGCCTTGACAAAGGAAACGGCAGGATGCGATGCTATCTTCTCCGAGGGTGGGTTGAGATCGACTATTCGTATGTTCGTCTCGCCGCGAAGGATGAGAAGGCGTACAATGTATCTGTGTAGAGCTAACTATCTTCTGCGTTGGATGTGGATTGTTGACTCACGTTCCCAGAAATCCTGATCCACCAATGACCACATAGCCCAAAGACGTTGGGTTGGTTGGGATCGACTTCAACATGTCGATATCATCGTACGTTGTCTGCTCCAGGCTTTCCAATGTGTAGGGCGGTTTGGATCGCACACGAGGACCTCCGAGGCGAATGGAGAGGTTATAAACGTAAAGAACGACGAGAAAAAACGAAACGGCTAGTGCAATCCTTGACCAATCCATTATTTGATCAATGGCTGAGGTTCAGAAGGACTCGTGTTGTGTTGTTCACATTAGACAAAACGATGAAGTAAGGCGCATCCGCATCCGCAATACATTTATTTAGTTGGAAGATTGAGGTAATTGCTGCTTCGTCAATAAATATATAATCACCCAACGATACGTAGGTGTACAGATTGTCACATGAGTATATCGTCTATCTAGCACAAGTCAATCCGGCCCACCGAAGGGTCATGGTCACTAGTGCGCTTCGCGAGGGTTGGGGACCAGGTGTTGATATGAACATGTTCAAACTCGACACCGCGGTTCTTGATTGCGCTCGAGATGAAGACATGATCCAGTTGCTCAGTGTTTTGATCGAAGACGTAGCTGTAACGCTCCACCTCCGGGATCCCTGCAGCTTCGTCGATGGATATCATGGCATCGGTAAGAGGCTTGTAGAGCGCGCGCGTATGTATGAACTCATTGAAGTCACCACCTATGAGGATATTCGCGTTCTTATCAGCGGCGAGAATGGATTGGACGAAGGACTGTAAAGAGTGTTTAGAGTGTTTATTAGAGAGCCTAGAGCAGAAATTGAACAGGAACTTACAGCGACAAGGCTGATTTGACTAGTTCGGGCAGCTAAGGGTGAATTGACAGGGGGACGAGCATCGCCATGGGTAGAGCTGCTGCCTCCCTTTGAAGCAAGATGTAGATTGATCGTGAAGAGCTTTCCTCCGTTCGGAGTCTGCCAGTGTGCGACCAGGGGTTTTCGCGACGAGTTCCACGCGATGTTGGTGGGGTCAATCCGGCCGGGGTTGTAGCTGCAGGATGCGTCAGATTTATTAGTCCGATGTAACTTCTAAAGTCGGCATACGTGAGCTTGGGGACTCGGCTGGGGGGCAGAAGAACCTCCGTCTTGTCAAGGGATCCACCAACAGGAGATCCAGTAACAAGTGAGAGTTTATCAGCCCGGTACCTATGGCCAGTTAGTCATTGGAATTAGACTGCTGGAGTTTTGTCTCACAGGTAGGCTTGTCTAATATTTCCGCCGGGCACACCGCCATCTTGATTGTTTATGGGCGCGATTTCGACGAAGCTATAGGTCCATTTAGTTTTCTGGGCAATAGACTTGACGAGATTTGTCAGCGTAAGATTGCCGGAAACGGTGCCGTCGTCCTTGGTGCCAGAGTTATCCTGAACTTCTTGAACAAACATGATGTCAGGTGCGTTGAGGTAGGTGACGATATGATCGGCAATTGTGGGGAGGTGAGCAGAGTCAGGGGCCATGTTCTCGATCTGGGTCGGAATGTAAGTACTAAGCACTGTCCAAATCCAGGGTTGAAATAAAGCATACATTATAATCACCAAAAGTGATGCGGCAGTCATTATTGGGTTCTGATTGGAGCTTTGTAGGTTGAACACTGAGATTGGAAGTCGACATGACAGTAGGAGCTGTTGTTGGAAGGATATAGTAGAAACCGAACCTGAGGATTTTAAGCGCCAATTGAAGGAAAATGAAGATTTTAACGCACTGGAAAGTGACAACTCCACTGATGGTCGACAGTACTGTACCCTGGGCCACTTGGGGGTTCTTAGTCTTATCGAGGGGAGTTCCAATCATGATTGCCTCAGGATTACTGTCAGGAATACCGTCAGGGCCTGGGTCTAGGTTAGTTCTTTTGATTGAAGTGTAGAAAGATGGCTGATATACCGAATGTCATCGTCAATCCGCCATGCAGATTCTTGCCTGTAACCTTCCAATTACCGTGAACCCAGAATTCACCGTAGCTGTTCTGGAAGTTCAATGCGACAGGCTGCTGAACCTGCACAAATTGTCCTTCGAGACTCTCCCAAAAGTCCAAGCCATACTTGTCAGGCTGTAGGGAAGGGTTGATAGACTCGATGCGTGTGACATTGTTGGGGACAGAGAGAAATCCATCCGGACCGTCGTCTAAGGCTGTCAGATGTTGGGTGGGTGGGCTCCTGTCCTTACCTAGAATAACAGGGTTCACAGGGTTATTGCGCGAAAGGACCGTAATATTGGCTGGAAATTCGATCTCGGTAAGGAACAGATCGTTGGGAGACGTTGAAGAGCGATATTCAGCGACTCTTCCGCTCAAAGAGATGTTATCACCAACAGAAACTTGGTTCTGCACGGTGGCGGAGGTCGAGAAAATGTATAGGCCGTTTGATACGCGAATATCGTCGACACGCTGGCCACTGATCCAAAATCCATTGGGACCCTGAGTGAAGATAAGTATGGGGGCGCCACCTTCAGCTCGGTGGCACATACCTTGGCCGTCACCAGGCCGGTCACGCCATGAACAGTTTGACCAACGAGGGGACTGTGGAATGTTGAACCTTGTATCTCAGCAATCGTTGTGGATGAAGCCACTGCGATGCAGGTTGATACGAAGCCAAGGAGAGAGAGCCAATTCATCACGTAGTCAAATCCGGTTTGGATGGCTGCCAGGATGGAGAAGCTACTGGCATGCTAAACCTCCCATAGGCATTATATACGAGGAGGTATACCGGAAGCATATGTACATCAACGTACTGTCACAGATGAGCCACATGCGACTGTCGCTAAGATTTCCATTCTGGGAACTGGTCGGGGTACGATTTGTTGATGAGGCCGCGTGAAGCGTGAAGTAGGCGCGAGGGTTTGAGAACAAGCGCAACCTCGTCAAACATGCGTCAAACCCAGGTGCAGCTTCCCGTCAAAGGTACCACATGTTCCAAGCCTGTGCCGCGGCGCAGGAGCCCAGTTTGTAACAAAGTTTACGTATGAAACCCCGTGGCGGGCCAAAATGGAGTCCAGTCATTCATGAACGTGCTTCCACTTCAAGAATTCAAAGAGTGGGTCTGGTGCTGGTGCATACGTCCAACAAAATTTGAATGATCGGACTCAGATTACTTCTATAGGGGCTGGTCCCATGGCAATGTACAGGGCCCCGTCAGAGTTTTGAGCTTGTTATCCTGTTCAATGTAATGTACGAATGTCTATCGATACAACCAACCAGTAATGTGCCAGCCGTCACGAAATGAGAGATCAAACGTCTACGCCTAAACGCCGTTCGCCGAGCGGCACTTGGCAGTCTGCTGATCGCACTGCCCAACAGTGATACCAGCGGAACGGCCGGCATTGGAGTTCGCAAAGTCAGCACACTTGTTTTTCTGGATGTCGCAAGAACGGCCGACAGCCGCTGCGAGATTCACGAAGTCATTGCCTTCGACAACAAATCCACGACCACCCTTGGTGACGGCAGGGGCTTTTTGGTTACCGACTAGAGGTGATAAATCGCATATAAGTACTCGATCTGGTGAGAAAATTAGGATACGCACGACCATCAGTGAACTTTTGCTGGTTCCCGTTTCCACCGCCGTTGTTATTGTTATTGTTGTTGTTGTTGCCGTTGTTTCCACCAGCGGCTGGGGTAGCACCGGCCGGGGGAACAGTAACGGTGACGGTAACATCTGGTTATTTGCATTAGCAAAAGATACGCCAAAATCGTAACAAAATTAAGCACCAGGGGGGCAGTCTGCGTTGTTGTTGTTGTTGTTATTTCCTCCTCCGCCACCAACGGCAGCATCAATCTCAGCAGCAGTCGCGTCGTTCACAAGCTTGTTCTGGGTGAAAATGCATCCAACTGGATCGTTGGTCTCGTCACAGGTGTTACCCTTTCCGGAGTTGTCGTTCAGGTTGCCAGGAGCGAATGTTCCAGATTTGAGGGCGTCCTGGGGGTTGCCTCCGACCTTCTTAATTTGCCGCGCAAGCTCCAAAGCGATCTCTTTGTTGACCGCCTTTGCGTTATTCGATGCGGGGTCCTGTTGCCAACAATTTAGCAAATGAAGAAAAGGAATATCTGTTGAGCTTACCTGGTGCTGCTGGATGGCCGCAATCTCGGGATTTTTCGCCTTGATGCTCGTGCACTTGTTAGTGGTCTGCCCAACCTTTCCAGAGTTGCGTTCAAGAGCTCTGTAGATTAGGGCGTCGACCATGCCTTTGACATCCTTAGCAGCTTTGGCGTTGGTAAAGGCCTGATCAGCAGTCGCTTGTTGGAGACATGTCACATCCTAGAATACAAAGGAGTTAAGTTGACGGTGTTGTGTGGGCCTAAAAAAACAGGTGCACTCACTTTGATCTTCCCAGCACCACCCTTAGCGGCATCATCTCCAAGAAGACCGAAGACCGGATCAGTGATGCCGTCGGGGTTGTTCTTGTTCAAGCTGTTACGAACGGACGTCAGGAATTGCTCGTGAGAGTGTTCTATCATGCGTGATTAGCTGGTTGGCTGATTCAAACCAATCAAATAACTTGCCTTGAGGAACTTCGCGTCTCACTGGGAGAGCGAGTGCAGAGGAAATGCAAAGAAGGGCCAGCGCAGCGGTCTTGAAAACCATGTTGAAAATCTTGACGGAAAGGTTGGTGTTTTCGAATAAAAAGAAGGTGGAGTGTCAATCGATTAAACAGACAATGCCCGCGACCTGGGAGGATGAAGAAAAAAAAAACGATGAGATCAAGCAACTCATAGTAGTAGCAATCCAACCTTACGTGTGAACTTGAAAGAAGAAGGGACCGACAAGAACCTGTCTTGGGAAAGGAACAAGCGTGAAAGGAGGGGAGGGAAAGGGAGTGAGGAGTCCGGGCAGCTGAGTAACCACTAGTTTTATAGTTGCTGTCTCTGGGCGCCGCATAGCCGTCGCCGCACCCGTTGTTGAGGGCAACATATGATGCATTTTGATGATATCGCGCGTGTACCTATGTGCCTCCGGATGGTGGCTTCTATGGTTACAGATCAGGACTATGGTCTCTTTCAGCCGCCTAAAATACACAAACAACTCATTGGCCTTCAAAAAGATTGCGTACTCTAACATTCTAATAAATAATTGAACATTTTACATTTTAATCAGAACATTTTAATCAGAACATTTGACTGGTCCAGAGCACTATAACTGATACCATCGCGCTCAGTTGCGCCCTGTCAAACTGCCGCTTCGTTGTCACCTTGGATGCAGCTGCAGCGTCTATTTTAATATTGCCACTTGCGTCTCATCTTGCTCCAGAAGCCGAGAGCAAACGGACGCAATATTCGAAATTTAAATATTTACTACCGAAACGGTCGCTCAGGCAAGCACAGTTGATCGGGCCGCTACATCCCGGAGGTATACAGGGGAAGCAGATCGCCAACGGGGTAATCATTAAATATTAAATACCAGTTGAAATTACCCCGCATATCCTGGCCGAAATATATATGTACCGCATTTCGTAGTGGGTTTACAGTCCGTGCGCGAAAGCATGGAATGAAAGTTACACTTAAGCATAGGTTGATTCCTTGAAAGGATGGATACGGTGATGGAATCCTTAACATCTTTGGGATGGGCGTAAGAAAGTATAGCCATTGACAAATGCTTGGGCCCGGTTATGCGTTCATCAAGCTTACTACTATGCAGTATTTGAACTTCGTATCTAGGGGTGATACATGATGCACTGAGCATCCCGAACATAAGTTCGAATTTACCCGTCCAACGACACGTCATTTTGAAGTGGGAGAGGCATGGATTTGACAGTACTATGTCAGGGTAAGCGGCGCAATACAGTAGACATAGCCAGTGAGTTAGATTCGAACGATCGTGGAGTTTTTCTTCGAGAGCGCTTGGACATCTTGTTCTAGAAGACCCACAGTTCAGTCCTAGTGCGAGCATCGAGCACTACATGAAACTCACGTATGCCCCAGACATGGGAGCGTAGATCTAAAAATTCTGTGGTGCGGACGTACATAAGTCACATGTTTAAGAAAGGAGGGGTTGAGATACTGACCGACGTGTAGTCCATCAAGGAGTTTCTTCGACTCTGCGCGTAGACGGGATATATCTTCTTTGGAGGCGGAAGCCTGGCTAAGAGCCTTCAGGTCCTTTTCGACAGCCTCAATGCGTCGTACATGTGCAGAAATCTGCGTCGCATGACCCATGCATGAGAAGGAAGGAAACACATGATAGGATGGGGGTATAACCTTTTCAGTACTAAGCTGTAGTGTTTCGACGCTCGCCTGGAGCACTGCTGAGGCTTGCTGATATTCTTCCAAGAGGTGGTATGCAGCATAAGAAGATGCTAGCGAGAAGCCAAACAGGAATCCGACAATCCTGCAAGCCAGATAATAGTGATCAAAAACTTGTCGAAGGGTAATCACAGTAATGGGGTAGGTAAATCACCCTCCACGGAATCCACCAACAGGTTTTTTTTGAACTTGAACTGTCCCGAGGTTAGCAGGGGCATCATTGAAAAGAGCGCGGCCACTTGAAAACAGGCGGGCTTGGGAGCGAGGAATGGCGCGTGCAGCACACAGACAGCGTAAGGATGCCATGAGGGTTTAGTCGAAGTCAGTGAACGGTCCCGACTCCCGGCGTATTAGTCTTCAAACTTTGAAACTCGTCTTCGCGCTTCGTGACACGTGACATACAGGTCCTCGACTTTCTCTTCAGTGAACATTGGCCCTTAGCATAACGCATCATGGCCCCTAAACGCAAGGAAGCAGCTGACGGTGAAGAAAATACTGGACGTGAAAAGAAGAAGCAAAAAATGGCGGCTGCCCGAACGATCGTTGTACAATCTGTCAAAACTGTGAACGCTGAGGCTGGACCATCTACGAGGCCAGCCGGAAAAGGTAGGTTTGTCTCCCAGCGCATTGGCATACCAGAATTCAACTGTATATATTTCAAGGTCTCAACGGTCTTCCAAGTGCAATTGATGTCGAAAAGTTCGCGGAGGTATGTGGAATTCTAGGACGTGACAACACGAATTTGATTGTGAATGGCAGGGGAGAGCCTTCGAGATTAATGCCATGCACAATGCTATGAACAATGCAAGGCAAGCCTAACGCTTCGTTACCCTCGGCCTTATTCATGTCTAGCACTTATTAGTGCAAGTTCTACATCTCGTGCATGGCAGGTGCTTCCTCGCCACTTACGACGTAGAGCGGCGAGTCATGATGTCAGACGCGTCCCCCTTCGCCTTCGTGAAAAAGCCCGCACAGAGGTATGCCTTGCTTTTCGAGGCGCGAGGATAGTAGATCAGTTAATTGTCAACTTTATAAGATGGACCCCATCCGGAAGAAGATATTAGGTCACTCGATCCCAAAGCTAGGCAAGAATAAGCGGATCAAGAGAACAGAGATGTTTCTACGGCGACAGAGTACGTTCCTACACCTTCAACTTTCTCGTTCTACTTATCGCATTGTTGAACAGAGGATAAACTTTGGCTGGAGACGCATATTTGGCATGCGAAGCGGATGAAGATGGAAAACATGTGGGGATATAGGCTTGTTAGTGCGTTTTTGCGTCGGACATGTGCAGCTGAATCTAACAAATAACTCACCAGGCAGTGCAACCTACTGAAAAGGCGTATAGACCGTCTCATAGAGCCTCGGTACTTGGATCAATTATTCATGACGCGTCCTACTACGCTCTGGTCGAGCTCAAGGGGACGGAATTTATCCTCAAAAAAATCTTGGATTCTTGTTGTGACCCACACGGCCCAGGTCCAGGTTCAAAGAGGTATGCATCCAGGGAAAAATGTTTCTAATTTCAATCTTCATCTCAATTCAGGTACTGCACTGGCTTACGCTCTCTGGATATTCGCTTCTACAAACCCGGAGCTTATCCATATGAACTAATTGCACCTATCACTGTAATTTGGCAACCACTCCCCCTACCCTCCGTTGCTGAACCCGAGCCTTCGAAATCTACACACGAAAAGATGGAGGTGCCTGCTGTTGACTGGCCGACTTCTAAACGCAAGCGGAAAAATAATAAAGCGAAAGGGAAGGAAACGGAACAAGAAGTTCCACCAAACCAGGAGACAAAAAGGGCAGTTTGGCTACGAGTACATCCCTTGGCCTACGAGGACGTTCTTTCTTCTTTACACAAATCCGCCTCCCTAGTGCTTGAGGGTGCCAAGCGTGAAAATGATAGAAAGGACTTTGAGGTGGAAATCGCAGACATGAGAGGCCAGGTGAATGTGTTTGAAGTTATGGGCCCTAAATCAAATCAGGTAATTAGAGGTGCTTTGAGTCCAGTTCAGGATCAGCGGACAGAGTTTAAAATGGTATGCTATTTTATAACCGCAACCTCCATCTCCGCCGACTCTTTGCCATTTAGTTCTGGTCCCGCTTGGGAAATATGCAGACTTCTGGAGAGTTAAGCCGTGGTACAATAATAGGCTTCAAGGTCGCTGATCCTCGTCTCAAGTGAGTTCTTCTCACAACTTATCTATTTTCGTAAACAGATAATGATAATGGTAGATTTCCGCCCAAAAACACCAAAGCTCAAATACCCACTTCGGATCATATCCCAGCTACTACAGTATTTCCTTCGATACAACTAGCCCAGAGTGAAATATGGGACGAGTCCGTCAGGTCAGATTTAACCAAACCGCGCTACAGGAAGAAGGACTTGGATGATCGTCGGTCCAAGGTAACACCAATTTCAAGCAATACGTTTAGCTCTCACGTCATCCCGATTTCGCAGCTGCTAATTCCTGGAACCCGACTCACTGTGGAGCGCAAGGACGACCGAGTGCCTATCCTTCTTATTCAACGGTCGCTCGAAATTGATTCCCAGTCGACATCCCACTGCAAGTCCGAGACCCAAGGAATTCATGGATGGACGATCATTGTCCCCGCTGGCTGGTCAATGGCATTCTTTAGCTCCCTCATCTTCACCGGCACGCGCGTCGGTGGGCAGCGTGAACGTCAAACACAGGCATTTGAAGCCGGGGTACCGTATTTCCCGCGCGACCTACCCACGTCCACCGGGTACGATTCCTACGCATCAATGCGCGAAAAGGATGAAAAGGGGAGGTGGCAGCGAAAGCCCCCTGCAAAGCGTCCCAATTTCGATAAATTAGGGACGAGCAGCCCCTGGCGTGCGGACTGGGAAACTGTACTGGGTCTCCCTCCCCGCGAACCTACCATCGACATGGATGAGGACGAGGAAGGGCAACTAGAACGAGAAGTCGACGATCATCTCGTGACGACTCAGAGGGAGCCACCAGTGCCAGACGCAGACCCTGTCGAAACTGGTCCAAGGATCTGGCTTCTGAGTGGAAGTGAAGCCCCAACCGTAGTCTCCAACATTTCTAGACTATTTAACCACAATGCTGGCCTTCTTCAAGAGATTAACAGACTAAGGGGAAAGCGTGGTCATGAACCTTTGGACGCTTCTATTAAAGGGGATGACCTCATGAGAGGTGCTTTGGTGTCCGTCAGGGTGAAAATATGTAAGAGGGGTGCGCCGGAGGACCTCGCCATGATCTATTCTATCTGTGATATAGAAGCGAAGAGATGGGAGAAAGTTTTGCGCTCCCCGAACGCTCAATTAGATGCTTATAATCCAGAGACACCAGAGGAGATTGCGGTACGCTGTGACTCTTCTATCACGATATGTTCATGTAGCTCATGAGACTAACATTTAGCTATATGAAATTGTTCCACCAACTTCCTCTATCATTGGTTATATCACCACCGGACACTTCTCTTTATCACAAGGGCGAGGATTTGGGATCGGCGCGATATCTCTTGCCAAACTCTTGTTGCTTCAAGAACAAAGTCAAAGGTGATTCATTCTCTCGTGGTGAACGAGACTCGTTCAACTAAGCTCTGACTCTCCTAGGCTACACACAAGCACAAACTCCCCGAACCCACGACTTTTGGTGAAAGTACGGAATAGGAGTGGTCAACAATGTCGTGTGGCGCATATCGAAATTTTATCCAGCTAGCGTGTTTAAGCCACTTGCCCTTCCTTTCATAACTTGAATGCCGTACAATTCTAAAATACACACACAAACGCGCAAATGTCCAATGATACCAGATCACAATGGAGCATGGTCAGACGGTTCAGAGTACATAAGATAGCAATGACAGAACGAAATAATTATTGGCACAACTCCACTGTACTAGCCGATCTTCCACTTGTCCATTGTTGCCTGTACAAGTCTTGACATTTCCACGCGTGCCTGCTTCTTCGCACTATCTGTTATGCCCTCCAATGCATCCAATGCGCTAGGAGAAGTTGTTAATGGGTCGAACTCGAGCAAATGCCCATCTTTTGTTGGGATTGCCACAAGAGCGGAAAATGACCGTGTATTTGTGCGGATGGGGCGTGGGGTGGTTGTGTTAAGGTTGGGTTGCGAGTGGGACGTGGGGAATAACGAAGATGGATAAATGGGATGCGCTAAGGGGTTCGGTTGGGAATGGGGATGTGGATGTGGCGGTTGCAAAGAGGGTTCACGGGAGTGCGCAGAGGACGAAGGCTGCGAGGGCACCGTCAAAGTGCTCGCCTGAGAATTTGTGCGGGAATGTAGGCTGCCGTTGTCGAGACGCTGTGGGAAAGCAACGGAAGGATCCCTCCGAATCATAATGCTGCTCTTAGTGCGCTCGAGTTTCCGCGGTTCTGAATTGGAGCTGGAATCGGGGTCGTGTCCATCTTCGTCCTCCTCTTCAGCCATCTCTATGCCTTTGAACCAACCCATGCCAAATTGGTATGGGTTAGCAAGAGGCGAACCGTTTACACTGAGCATACTCTCGTCTCGCCGGGGTAACCGCATCGCAGTCGCGGGCGGTCCACCACTAGGATATCTAGGTGTCTTGGGTGGGAGTTGTGGGTTGAATGTTGAACTAGAGGGTACCCGGGAGCGAGGAGCTGTGGAAGGTTTGGCTGGCGAGGTAGGCCGTGAGGGCTGACGT
Source organism: Sphagnurus paluster (assembly GCA_018282025.1). Classification (NCBI taxonomy): domain Eukaryota; kingdom Fungi; phylum Basidiomycota; class Agaricomycetes; order Agaricales; family Lyophyllaceae; genus Sphagnurus; species Sphagnurus paluster. The sequence continues at coordinate 24,422 of JABCKI010005777.1, forward strand.
GAATGAAATGAAGAACCAATGTTGCTGCCAAACGGAGGACGAGACTTATGGGGACTGGGAGATGGAGGGACGCGTCCCATCGTACGCAGCTAGGGAAAGGTTAGACATATGAAAGTAACATAGTTGTATTCGACACGCACTGCGCCGGGCGTCTTGTTTCCGTTTGCCATCAGCCGTGCTCGCTGGGCGGTCCCAGGTCCGGTAGAGGACCCTGCCTTTTTAGGAGTGGCCAAGTTTGTGAGACGTGCTGCGGCATATAATATTAGAGATAGTTGAAAGCAAAGCGTTGCTAATGCTCTGACCATTCTTGGGAGCTTTGGGTTCTAGATCCTTTCCTTCTGTAGTAGGCTCCTGACTTGCAACCCATTTCCTCTTTCTGGCATCCTTGTCGAGCTCTCCAAGGACCCCTTCACCACCCGCTGCCACAAGCCTCTCCCTCTGAACCCCTCGTAGTGCAGCCTGTATGTTGCCGTTGTACTTGTCTCCAAACTCCCGCATCGACATATTTCGGACTTGTTTGGGTATGCGCAACACTTGGCCTTCCTGGTGCATGTTGAAATTCTCGAGTCGATCTGTAAGCCATGATTCGAACTGTCGGATGCGATGTGCAACTGCGAAATCTGATGAGACAAAAAATGAGGAAAACGATTAGAGAGGGGCGTACCTTCGATATCGAGGTTAGCTAGAAGATGCTGCTTTTCTTCATAGGTATATTTCCTGTTTGCCTTGAGGTGTTCCATCGACGTGTTGCGGCGGCTGCGGTGGTTGGTTCAGTAGAAGGCGACGCGCTGAAAAGGAAGGTCACGTGGGTCGCGTCGTGTCCTAGGGACCTTTGGAAAATAAGTCGTTCGATAGGCTCTTGCCACTCCCATCCGCAGACCGAAGATCCCTCCATTTCCCAGTCGTCATGACCCCAACTAAGGAAGTTTACCTCGTAATTGGAGGCAGCGGATTCGTTGGCCGACACATTGTCCAGCAACTACTGGATCGAGGCGACACCGTGGCTTCACTAGATATTGTCCAACGGTATCATGATGTTCCATTCTACTCTGCGGACATTACAGATGAGGGGCAGGTCGCGGAAGCCTTGAGAAAAGTCTGTTGTCCGTAACCGCTATTTCTATACCACTGACCAGTCTTGTAGAGTGGTACTACATGCATAATTCACACTGCCTCACCGCCGGCGACTATCAATAACCCAACCGTATTCTTTAAAGTAAATGTCGACGGTACCAAGGCGATCATTGCCGCAGCTGTGGCAACTAGAGTCCGTAAACTCGTTTACACGAGCTCTGCTGGAGTCGTATTCGACGGTGGAGACCTCATCGACATTGACGAGCGGTTACCTCCGCCAGAAGTCCCTCTGGATTCCTACAATGACTCGAAAGCCAAAGCAGAGGCTATTGTTCTAGAGGCTAATGGAAAAGGGGGACTTTTAACCGTCGCAATTCGACCAGCTGGCATTTTTGGGTGTGTGCAATAATTTTTTGTGCACCGCACTTGGAGGCTCATATATCTCAGTCCCGGTGATCGTCAAGTCATGGCTGGCCTGTACAAGGTATATGAAAATAACCAGACCCATTTCCAAATCGGCGACAATACCAACCTGTTCGACTGGACCTATGTTGGAAATGTGGCTCGTGCTCACATTCTTGCAGCAGATAAGCTGGAGACCACACCACCTGCTCCTGCGCTCGCTACATTGGAAAAACTCCCTCTCTCAGTTGACGAAGTTTCGCTATCTGCAGAAGAGATGAACCTAATAAGCATACCTCTACCGCCCATTTCTGTCACCACCGGTAATAGTCGCGTCCCGACATGCAAAGCGCGTCCACTGGGACCTTATGTTACCCCTCCGACCAATGGCGAAAAAATTCTCGCAGCGTTTAATAATCCCAATCCTACCTCCGAGCGTCCTGTTATGCGCACACGCTATGACCCTCTCTCTGACCACGCCTTACTACGTGCCAAAATTCACAACCCCGAAATCTCACCGCTTCAGGTCGCTGGCCAAGCGTTCTTCGTCACGAACGGCGAGCCATGTTACTTCTGGGACTTCCCTAGAGCGGTTTGGCACCAACTTGATGCCGTCTTCCCCGGCCACAGGAAACCGCGGAACCTCATTAAACTCTCGAAATCGGTGGGGTTGATGGCGGCGACAGGCTCAGAGTGGGCAGCTTGGGCGATGGGCAAGGAGCCGACGTTCACAAGGTTTAAAGTATCGTACAGCTGCGTCAACCGCTGGTACAACATCGAGAAGGCACGTCGGGTACTGGGATATGAGCCCATAGTCGGAGTAGAAGAGGGTGTAAAACTTATGGTCGATGTTGGTGCTTATTACTCAACCCCTGATATCCGTTTGCTAATTTTCACATCAAGTGGTGGGCCAAGGAGTACGCGGCTGGAAATCACAAGGTTGCTCACTAATTCGAGAGCTACTAGGATTTATTACATATATTGTCTGTACTATGGTAGACCCGTCCGTGGACTTGGACATATTGCATTTTTTTTTTTTCAATTATTGCTGAGCATCCTATTTGTTCCATGGATTTCGACGTCCTTTTCGCCCGATCAGTTGATAGCGGTCAAATATGCATTCGTCACAGACGTTCTCTCTGTTTCCAACCCAAACATCATCTTATATTCTCACCTTTCAGTTCTCTTCTTGGTACCCCTCTTTCGCGGATCTTAGCATAAAATCCACCGTAATCCGACCTCTATCCCAAGAGTTCCGGGACTATCTCGACGCTGATGGAGTGTTCGTCCCAGAGGGCTCGGAAGACACGTTAGTCAATCATCTCGTATACATCACTTCATAGGAACATTCGATCTCTAGGCCTGCTCAGACTACACTCTCTGACGATGAAAACGATGATACCGACCACGATCGGCCTTCTTTAGCGTTTCCTGAGTTGGACACCAACATTCGTGCATGCATTCAGCAGTACGGAGCCGTCTTTCCCAAGCTGAACTTCTCATCTCCAAAAGTATTTTTTATCTGGGTTTCTTTTGAATTATCATTAACAGCGTCTTAGGACGCGTCGTGGATTCTCCCAGCATCTTCTCCGCTCAAATGCACTTCCCCATCGGACGTCTACATGTTGCTCAAATCGTCCGATTTCATCGTTCATGATCTGAGCCCACACACTGTCTTTGAAGGATGTGAGGATATACCTGCACTGCCGTATAGCCTTGAGTTGGTGCTACGGAAGTGGTATCCTGTGGACAGGAGCCGGGAGCTGCGTTGCTTCGTGCGTCGGAATGTCCTCGTAGGTGTGTATCGTATTACTCCTCCCTTATGATCTATTTTAAGATGAGATTGCAGGTATCTGCCAACGCGACAATAATTATTACGAATTTCTCAACGAGGCTGCGACACGCAAATTGATCGCCTCTGCTGTCCAAGAATATTGGGAGAAGAAAATTAGGGAATCGAAATACTGGCAGGCGATTCCAGACTGTATGTCGCATCTTGACAAAACTCTTATTGAACCCTTTATTCACACGGCAGATTTTTGTTCAGATATATTCGACTTTCTACTGACGCGCGACCTCTCACGCGGACATATCCTAGACTTCAACCCCTACTCGCCCCGGACTGATCCACTCTTATTCACTTATGAGGAACTCGCTGAAGTAACGAAAACACGCCTCCACTCTGAAATTTCCTCCCAAACACCCATGCTCAGTGGTAATGGCACATCTTCCTCCAAACTTCCGGAATTCCGTGTTATCGACTCTCGGTCGCATCCAGCAGCGACATCTAATGCTCCTGCATATCAGCATAACATGGTGCCTTTTGAGGCTTTGAATCTAAGCAGTGGACGGGATATCGAGGAGTTCGCGGATCTTTGGAAGGAAGAGGTGCAGAATAGTATGGCTGACTGAAGCCTGGAGGCGATGTGACTCTGTTTATTTTTATCTCTATCCAGCTGCTGGTATGCACTGCAATTACTTTCGTACCATATTCAGCCTCTGCTTATGTTTTGGCTGCTGGATTTCCCCTCTCTTGAGTTGGCCATATGCATCTGAACAACCTTCCTGAGGCCAAATTTATGGTGCACGCCTACAGTAATCTCATTTGGTTTCACCGTGTCGGAGAGGCTAGTTATCGATTGGTGCAAGGACGCCCAAGACACCCAAATTTAAATAAGGAGCAAGTCTTATGAGGATATGCTCTTCATCTTTACTGATGGCCTGAAAGTGTTACCCAGAAAGCGTTGGAGTATGACTAGTATATATGACTGCAATGAATACGCATATAATAATACACCAAAGGATGAACTTCGAAAGCTGAGGTTCATGCGCATAACACAGCGGGCAAAAATCCGGGGTGAGAACTTCTTCAATAATTAACAACGCGGCCATGAGGCTTGGTACCGTAGGTTGATGCGTGATAACGGACAATTATTGTCATTCATGTGTTCATGTATGGCCGCCTGGCGAAATGGCATCGCGTCTGACTACGACAGGATGATCAGGAGATTGCAGGTTCGACCCCTGCGTTGGTCATTTTATTACTATCGATCACAGCTTCCCCATCGCACAATCCGTTACATCTTTGCTGAACTACTGTTTTTAAAATCGTTGTGAGGGGTATGTACTATCAGCCAATATTAATAGATGTGCTACACACATGCGCGATTAGATGTGGATGCTTTTTTCCAAGAAATTATTAATAAAATTATTTTAAAAATTGGCTGGCGAATGGCAGTTGTCAGGTGGCGAGCGCTGGAGCCGGTAGGTATCATGGAAAATACAAGAGCAAGATGTCTGTCGTATAGCGCTAGTAAGTAATAGCTAGACCGATGACCGGCCCCTCTATATCGAGCACTAAGTAATAGCCAACAAAGACCTTCTATGTTGAAATTAGATACACTATGTGGCGCAGGCTATATCTCCCACTATTCACCCTGAATTTCATATTATTCTAGAACCATAATTTAGAAGTTTGTGAGCGTACCTCTTCGATGATCGAGTAAGGATTATACCCAAAAATGAAGTTGCCCAAGCCTAAAGTTATAATAGCGCCTGTAAGACGCGTCGATGCTCTACTCGCCTTGTACCAATATGCATATTAAGTAGAAACCCCCTTCAAGTTCAATAATCGAATCTATAAAGAGATAAAATCTGAAAATCAATAAATGCTCAGAAAACGCCTCGAAGTTCAACTCGCCTTCGCCTAAATTGCGTCGGGGATAGGAAGACAATTCGAGTCCAATAATCGAATCTGTGGGGGGGGGGGGGGGAATCAGAAGCGCCAAAGAGGGAAAAAGTATATTGTGAGCATCAAGAAGGGGAGGCCCGCCTGCCAGGCGCCACGTCGATGTCAGCCACCCACGCAGCCGCCTATCGATGATATACAAGAGCCCAGCCTAGGACGAACAGTACACCCGTGTCCGTGCTCCCTCGCCCCATCCCGTAGGCCAGCTAATGCACCGCAGGCTATGCATGTCGCCAGTTAAGGTTTGACTCTTCACAGAATCACAGCCCGGTTGGCAATACTAATGATAGCGAGGGGAAACACCCCTCCATAGCAGCACTAGAGTAAGCGCGAAGCTCTGCTCCCCGTCACGCCCCTTTCGAGACGATCTTCCACACCCGTGCGAACACCAGCCGCCGGAATGCTTTGTGGTTGTGCACTGTTCGAACTGTGACTGGGATTGTACTCGCCGATAAGCCTTTCGCGCATATTGCGTGGTGGTGTTCTTCAGCTATATAGCTCCGTTTCATATCGGTGGTGCGAAGGAATGGGACATGAGAGACGAGTGCTAGAAAGTGAGAGGAAGAGGAAAGAGTCCGATGTTCAAAAAGGCGAATATTGATCGTTATTTATAGCACACAAACGCTATGCGGAACTTTCTTTGACGAACCAATAAGAAGCTCCCTGTTGAAACGTTGTGAGACCCACTGCTGGACGGAACCTCAATTGGCTCTGTGCCCTGACGGGATTGAATAGTAACTAACTTGAGGTAAACCAATGCATTGTGTTAGTGTGGCGCACCATGCGATGAGGGAAACCATGTGAGTGGAGTGTCTAGAACCGCATCAAATTTCACTTCACAAGCTTGGAAGGCGAAATTAAATATGGTTATAGAAAACCTTGATAGGTAACAAGAGTGAGGCAGTTTGTGAATGCCGTAGTACATGTAGGATATTGGTATATATATATATATTGTTTTTTTTTCAAAGGTTTGCGGCGGCAGGCAAAGTGCCGAAGAGTTCCTTCAAGAATGCGTCACTATTGGGGGGCCGCCCAAGGAAGTCCTGTACATTTCATTAATGATGATGAATCGACGAAATGGAAGAAAAGATATACCTCCAAGGACTCTAGCTCCTCACGACTACCTCCAGCACGGAGGATCTTATCCCTGTACTGCTTTCCACGCGCTGGGTCAAGCGGATCAGCCTTGAAGACGGTAGCTGGAAAAGGGGAAAACAAGTCAATCGATGTTTTGCGACACGAGCAAAGCAGCACTCACAGTACATGTCTGCCGCGAAGACGAGGGAGTAAGTGTAACTATTTTTCTATCAGCTATAATGCTTGGGAAAGTGATGCGATAAAGTATACCCATAATATCCCGCATCGTAGCCTCCAGTGATATGTCCAAAGGTACCTGTGAGGATGTCAGATTGATCACAAAATTGTCCAAACGAACTATACCTTGACCAGGGCACTCTTTGATTCCTTTCACCAAAGAGACCCTCTCCCGGAGTGTGTTCCAAAGCGACGTGTAATCTTCACCCTCTGGAAACCAGGGAATCAGTAAATGTAGTTCAAGGCACCACTTCATCTATACCTTTGTCAGTGTGCACTTTGAGATCAAACTTGGCGAAGAAGAGTTGGCGAAGGTAAAACAAGCCGACGTTGACGTAGCGGCTGAACTTTGGTTGAGCAAAAAGGAATATATAATAGAAGGTATCACAAACCTCTTAATGATCTTCTCGATAAGCTCAGGTGAGAGTGGCTTCTTCGTCTCGTAGTGGCTCGACATCTGCTCCAGGACTTTGGGTTCCCAACACCTGAGTGGTCCTAGTTGAATGACACAAGCCTACGAGAGTTCGAGAAGAATGCACACCAATTTTCGAGCATCTGGGAAGGCGCCTCGACGAAGTCGCGGGCCACGCTATAAGTCAGAAAGGCGTCAAGTTTGTTTCACTGATGAGTAGCCAAATAAATGCACCTCGTGCCATGGAAGCGGGCGAATTTGGTCTTGCTCAGGAGGCCATGGAAGACATGACCCATTTCATGGAAGAAGGTCACAACATCGTCGTGTCTCATCAACGCAGGCTTGTCGGGTGTGGGTTTGGCAAGGTTGGCAACCATTGCGGCAAGAGGGTAGTGACGTTTGCCACCTGGAAGATCGTAGCCCGGAAGCAGAGGCCAGACAGCAGCATGAGAGTATTTCGCGGCTGGCAGTGTAATTAATAAAACCACAGTGGGCTACGATAGGATGAAAAGCTATACGTACCACGCGGGAATAGATCTAGATAACAATATCCGACAAAGCCAGACTCGTCCTTGGCGTCTTTCTCCCAGACGGCAAACTGCTGTACCTCTGAAAGTCATAAATACGACGCGCGCAGTTCACGATGAGATCAAACAAACCAGGATGCCATGTTGTTCCCTTGATCTCCTCAAAGTGCACACCTAGGAGATTTTGGTAGATATCGAGAATGGCTGGAACGACGACTGAAACAGGGAAGTATTCTTTAACAAGGGAGTCATCCAGGCTTAATGATTCTTCGATGTATTTGCGGTCATAGTAGCGGTAGTCCCAGATGTAGAATTCGCCATCGAAAGGGAGGTCTTTCTCCGCATGCTCTTTCTTCTTCAGGGCAAGGAGAATCTCACGTTCTTTGATGCCGACTGGTCGTAGTTTGGTTTCGAGATCGTTGAGGAACTGGAAAGGCATTAATATTGCCCTTAATCATGGAGTCGGTTGAACTTGCCTCATCTACTCCCTTGCCGGACTTGATCATCTTCTCTTCCGTAACATAGTCTGCCCTATAAACAGATGTCACGTTACTGGTTGACACGATGGGTTATCGGCCTCACCATGTCTGGTAACCCAGGATTTTAGCAATTTGGCGACGAAGGTCAAGAGCTTTGCTGAGAATGGGGACGTTGATTTCTAGGCGAGATTCATGGCCTTCCTGCGCCCTTCGACGCGTTTCCGGGTTCTCTGCAAATTTGAACTAATGTGGTCCGTTGAGATTTGTTCTATCAAGTAGAATCGAAACATAGCTTACGACGGGGAAGATATCGGGAGTCTTATAGGTCACATCGTAAACCTCCTGGCCATTCTCGGTGCGCTTTGTGTAACCAGAGATGACATCCTTCGGTACGCCTTTGAGCTCCTCCTCGGTGAATGTAATTTTTCCCTAGAAGGAGTTAAATTATCGCATTCAAGGGGGTACAAAAAGAAATGTGTCTCACATCTTCCTCATTGAAGTTTTTCTTCAAGTCGAAGTAAGTTCAAGGACGCTGTAACAGAGTAAACGACGACGTACGCCGAAATCAAGACAAGCCTGGGAGAGCTCCTTCTTAAGGGAAGTGAGTTCATTTCTTTCCTTCTCGGGAAGTGCAAGACCAGCCCGGGTTCCGTCCAGGATCTAAATGAATAGTTACTCGCCATCGCGGTGGACATCTGGGTCAAAGGCAGAACGCACCATCTTATCCACCAAGCGCTGCTCCTCAGGAGAGAGTTTGTCCCAATCCCCAGAGTCCTTCAGATTCTTTTGTGCCGCAACCTTGGCTTGGTAGACATCAATGCGCATGGAGGATTCTACACTGAAGTTGCGGACAACCGATTCTGCCTCGTTCGAGGCGTCTCGTAGCGCTTTATCTGTGGAAACATTCTGGTAGAATGCCAGTGGTTCCGTGCCAGCGTCAAAGCACGCGTCCGCATCAGCAAGAGCAAGCTGTTATCATTCTGTCATGACACGTCAATGGATTCAATGTCAAATAAACATACGAAGACCTGTATGTGTTTAGTTGAGTATTGGCTACATTGGGAAGACTTGAATTCTCAAACCGAAGTAAAGTTGCAGTCCTTGGGAGCTAGAGCACCAACTTTGTCTTGGGTAGCACGATTTGCGGCGATGTACTCGTTATTGAGTCGGGTAACATCCTCTGGGGTGTGATTCCAAAGCGGAGCAGGTTGGGGAGGAGTGATAGACATTTTTGAGGTTGGGAATGAGAAGAGATTAGACCTAACAAAGGTCCGGCTTCGCAGTGCAGTCACCACTCGGATATCTCCTGCTATCGATCTCCAACTGCAGGTGACTGCTGTCAATCCAACGGCAAATGCACCACCCCATCCCAAAAGCCTCGGGCTGGAGAGAGCCCCAGGGAATCGTCGTGACACCCCTCGGAGAGCCATGGTAATGGCCGCGCTGGTGACTCCCATGTACAATTTTTAAAGCATTAACTGCGACCCTTATGAACGATCTAATCTTATCTATGACTTTGTCTTTCGAGTAATGATCTGGCAGCAACCAGCCATGCATTGGTTCGTTCCAACTTCCACGATATGAAATCTTGAAATTTGTATCCCTATTCTCCAACTATAACCCTGAAGATTTGCACGTTTCTCACGTTTAAATAAAGGGCCTTCAACAAAGCTCGAGGACCTACGCGATTGGGGTTCCGATATTCAATATTCAGCACTCAGTGCCCATTGGCTTCTTCGGTCGACATCCAGCGGCAGAATCAATTTGCTGGGTCTACCAGGACATACGGGATTCTGGCTTGGTAGTTGCGACCAATTTATTCTTCTCAGCACATCCCCAGGGATTTCTTCAGCCCCGCTACTCAGTAGTACGTCGGTAAAATCTTTTGCAGCAAGCAGATGATTATAGCGATAGAGAAACATCTTATCAGATCAAAACCGAAGCCATCCTTCTCCCTTGGCAGTCTTCGTCCCACTACCATGCGTGTTGGGCATAAAGCGAATGAGTTTCAAGTTCGATGAGACCTTGTGATTCGATGCTATACCAAGCATGAGCAGAGCCTTATAATCCCTCGCACTTTCCTCCACTTCCACTGTAGTCCCAAAAAATCATACAGCATCATGTTCACAACCGAACGCTTATTACTGCGCGCATACACCGCGGCCGACCTTGTAACTATCCTGCGCATAGCCAATAACCCCCTCGTACAACGTACACTCATCTCGGAGCACGTCGTCCCGCGCTCCGAGCGCTTCGCCGCCAAGCTAGAGGAGATCGCGAACGGCGCACTACTTTATGTTGTGCTCGAGGCAATAGACCGTGACGGCGAGGTTATTGGGGCTGCTTCATTAACCGTCGCTAGCACGAAGAACTGGGATATCGAACTAGGTATTGGCCTGTTGCCGGATGTATGGAATAAAGGTTATGGCGCGGAGGCGACGCGCTTTCTGGTGGACTATGCATTCAAGGACCTGGGTGTGCATCGAGTGTCATTGGGTGTTCTGGAAAACAATAAGGGTGCGATTGAGATGTACAAGAAGATGTGAGTGCCTTTCGCTTTGCGTTTTGAGATTGTTGCTGATATTGATGGCAGTGGCTTTGTTGAAGAGGGCAGAAGACGCAAGGCGAACTGGTTAGATGGGGTATGGCATGACAGCATTTACATGGGTATCTTGGATGAGGATTGGCTGAGGCCAACAGCCAATTAGTCGGCGTTTAGGCTTCCTCTAGTACAGACATCTCTGGTAGTTACCAGTGAGGCTGAGCAAAAAGCACAAGTTAAAAGAATTCTATTCGAGATTTTTGATCATGTGGGGAAACCCGCACACTCAATGTTCACCATAGGTCCATGTTTCGAGTTGACCAAGATAGAACCGAGCATAAACAGAAGGCAGTGCGCGCTGATATCGATTTTATTGTACCGTGTCATACACCCTGTCCTTGTTAATTCTAATAGCAAAAATGGTCTAACCCTGAATAGCATACAAACAAAGCTCACGCAGCCCTGGTTGGGTTCGATACGGCACCATACGAGTTCGACTTGCCACTAAGTTCCGCTTGCACCTGTAACGCTCGGGGCGCATCCAGCTTTTCCATGATAACCTCCACGAGTTGAACCATGTCTGTTTTTGCAAACGTCTCGTCATCAAGCAAGGTCGACAGCTCTTCCTTGGTCCTGACGGTGTATGTGCGCGAGATCTTTTCCTGCGGGTCCCCTAGGACCTTCAGGAGGCCCGTCCATTCCCAGTTCGATATGTCATTATATTTACTATTAAGGGATGGTGAGATGATTATAAACTCGTTAATAAGATTATAGCTCACCGCGTCTTTCCATGAATATAGCGTTCAATCGTATATCCACTGTTATTTAGAACAAAAATAATGGGTTTCACCTCGACGCGAAGCATGACTGAGAGCTCTTGAACTGTAAGCTGACTATCCAAGGCGAAAATAGACCGATTAGCCTGTATATTATAAATAGTCGCGCGGACTTACAGACTGCCATCCCCCACGAATAAAATCGATCGCCCCAGCCCAAGATCTTTCGCAGCTAAAGCAGCACCAAGTAAACTTCCAACCGACCAGCCGATACTCCCCCACAAAATTTGGCTAAGTAGGACCGACTTCTCGGGAAGTCGAACGTCCAAAATACCGAAGTTCGCAGTGCCTACGCCGACGCTGGCGTCAATACACCAATCGCAAGAGTGGCCCTACATACCTGTCTCCGTCACGATAACGTCCTTGGGTCTAAAAAACTGGCCTACGCGTGGCCAGAACCACGTATGCGTAATTGTGGCGTTGGTTTCCTGGGGCACTGGGCTGGAAAATGGAACGACTCGGGTCTTCAATGCGTCTTCATGGTACGACTGGAGACGTGCGGCGAGCTTAGGGATAAGCTGTTTCATGCCAATACCCGGGTATTCTGCATATTGAACTCTTGTATGGTGGGAATGCAACTAAGTAGCGCTACGTTGCATGAACAAGCAAGAATGCGGAAGAAGAAAGCGTACCTCAATTGTCCGTTCAGTAGGGATATTATACGAGAAGTTACCAGTATTGAAATCACTCATCATAGATCCGATGGTGATGACAAGTTTCGCACTCTCGACCTTTTCTCTGACATCGCCATGGCTGATGGCACCGAGGTAAATCTGACCACAAATAGTATCAATAACATGAATGGTGTCTGGGTCATGAAAGCATCTCACACCGCCATAGCGCTCGTAGTTTTCGTCGACTGCCGTCTTGCCCATAGGTGCAGCATATACAGGGAACCCAGTCTTCCTCAGAAATTCGTTGAGTTCTTCCCTCACATCGTGCCGGATTGCACATGCATCCACTAGGACCACCACATCACCTCCTGCTATTTCAAACTGCTTTACCACCTGATCGATAACAAATGACTCTTCTTGTGGGTTGTTGTGAGGTGCGGTGCGTGTCAATGGGATCCGTAGACGTTCAGAGGAGATTTCCATCTGCACGAGATCGGTGGGAAGTGCAATGTACACAGGGCGTGCCTAGCAAATATCAAAGTTCACAAACCGGTACACCTGATTCAATGTAGGCGCCCGTACCGCTGTAATACAGTCAACGAGCACCCGGTCTATCTCTGACGCTGCCTGGTCTTTGTGTTGTAGAAAAGCCTGAGAGGAGGTGAACTGCTGTGCAGACTTGAGATACGCGTCGTAGCTACCGAACTATGAGCTCAAAAGGAGGTGGGGATAAATTTTAGATCGACCCACCGGCCATCTCCAAGCGTATGGTGCAACATGGGTTTCGACTTTTGTTGCTTGGTGCTCGGGACCCCAACAAGGTGTAGAACGGGCACCATCTCCGAGAATGCTGAAGAGAGCTCGTGAGAGTCCAGACTATTATGACCGCTAAATAAGACTTGCCTCCTGCAATCCCATTAGTAGCCGATAATTCACCTACTCCGAACCTGATCAAAATTATCAAAAGGCCTGTCCTGAAATATGCAGCACTTACGTCGTCACAACGACGCCAATCGCAGACTCTTTGACTCTAGAATAACCATCGGCTGCATACGCCGCATTAAGCTCGTTGCTGCAAGAGGTCAGCCAGTGATGAGAGTTCACAACCGGAGAGAAATTTACCAGTTTCCGACCCAGTTAATTGTGGGGTGGTCCTCCACCAAATCCTTTGTCAAGCATTAGAAACTGTCTTCGAGATTAGAACAGAAGAATGCACCAAGAAACCAAGGTTGAAGTCTCCCGGAACCCCAAAGATGGACTATGCATGGATTAGCTAGAATAGAAATAAAAGTTTAGTCAAGCTCACAGTGACGCCAAGTTGTTCGAGCCGGGTGAGCAGATAGTTCCCGATCGTTATTTGGTGAGTGCCGTGGTGCGATTTGAGGCTGTGGATCTCAAGCTTGAGACGGTGAATCTCTCCCTGGAGGGCATCTGATGATTGGATGGACATTGCAGGCCTTAACAGATGAGATTGAACGAGACCATGTTTTATATGGCTCTCAATCCATAGTCCCAGACCGACCTGGATCCACCGTCATGACGTAGTCCCTGTCTGTTACATAATCACTCTTCAACACGCGTTCCCCGGCGCCGCGTTATCGTCGTCTGCCAATGTCATAGTGCTGTCACTGTGTTCCAGTATCAGACAACTTCCAATGGTCTAGAATGATAGCCTGGACATCCAAGATAATGGTCGACGAGTCTAGTCAGATAACTTTAGACCTGAGTTACATACAACGGTGGTGTCCTAGTAGATGCCACCATTGACTACCACTGGCGTGGCTCGATGCTCCCTTCTATAGTGGCTTTTGTGAAGCATTTACTTTCCCAGATTGTTTCCAGTGTGCAATCGGGATCATGAATTCTTCCTTCGAGTACGTGGTCCCGCATGTCCTGGAAGACTCAATAAACGATGGGCTTTGACTGGTTTTTGCGATCAGATGACCCCCGAGATATGATGATCATCGATGGCTGCAAGCTTGACCATTGATCTAGCGTGCGCATTATACGTGGTGTGGGCATCGGAAAACGTACAATTTCGCCTTGATGGGATGTCTGGCAAAGGCTACAAAAGCTAAAGCTCAAATACTAGTGTCACGACCTACTAAAACTATCTGCATGATACACAAAAGATGCTCGAAATGTGCCTTTGGATATTTGAAAGTGAGTCCAAGTCGGTGAATAAACACGGTGAAAGGTAATATTGATTGCTGCGCACAATAATAGTGTCCTTAGTACTGGCAATCCGAATGATGCAGGCTCTTCAGAGCCACACAGCCCTGGCTAGGTTAGACGTTGTATCATACGACTGGCCGCTCAGCTCAGCCTGCATCGCTCGTGGCGCGTCTAACTTGTCCATCATGACTTCCACAAGTTGAATCTTGTCCGTGCTTGCAAACCTGGTGTCATCAAGCAGGGCAGAAAGCTCTTCCTTGGTACGGACGGTGTATGTGCATGAGATCTTCTCCTCCGGGTCTCCGAGGACCTTGAAGAGGCTCGTCCAGTTCCAGTTCGATATGTCGTTATATTTTCTGTGAAGAGAGAGTAAGTGGAGTATGTGCTTGCCAGCAGGATTCTAGCTCACCGTGTTATGCTTCTATCGATGTAACGCTCAATCGTGTATCCGCCGTTATTGAGAACAAAGATTATAGGCTTCACCCCGACGCGAAGCATGACTGAGAGCTCTTGAACCGTAAGCTGACTAGCCGAAGCAAAAATAAACCAATTAGCATGTATATTACAGGTTGACCCCGGGGACTTACAGACTACCATCCCCTACAAATAAAATTGAACGTTTCAGCCCAACCTCTTTCGCAGCTAAAGCAGCACCAAGTGTGCTTCCCACTGACCACCCAATGCTTTCCCACAACATTTGGGTCAGCAGGACTGACTGCTCGGGCAATTGAACATCCAGGACACCAAAGTTGGCGGTGCCTAAGTATGATCCGCCTCAATATACCAATCATAAGAGTGATCCTAAATACCTGTCTCAGTCACGATGACGTCCTTGGGCCTAAAAAACTGGCCCACGCGTGGCCAGAACCAGGCATGCGTGATTGCGGTATGGGTTTCCTTGGGAACTGGACTGGCGAATAGAGGCACCTGTATCTTCGATGCACGTTCATAATAAGACTCGAGCCGTACAGTGAGCTTGGGAATTAACTGCTTCATGCCTATAGCCAGATACGTCGCGTATTGTATTGTCGTGTGGTCGGAATGGAGCTACGTAGTATAGACGTTCTTGATTCAGGAAAATGATAAAGAGATGAAACCAACCTGAATAGTCCGATCGGCCTTAATTTTGTAAGAGAAGTTGCCAGTATTAAAGTCGCTCAACCTAGATCCAACGGTGATAACAAGTTTCGCACTCTCAACCTTTTCCCTGACATCGCCATGGCTGATAGCACCAAGGTAAACCTAACCAGAAAATTTCAGTCAGATGAATAGTATATAGTGTATGAAGCGGCTCACCCCGCCATAGCGCTGGTAATGTTCATCAACTATTGTCTTGCCCATGGGTGCAGCATATACAGGGAACCCAGTCTTTCTCAGAAATTCGTTGAGCTCTTTCCGCACATCGTGCCGGATCGCACACACGTCCACCAGGACCACCGCATCACCCCCAGCTGCTTCACATTGCTTCACCACCTCATCGATAACAAATGACTCCTCTTCTGGGTTGTTGTGAGGTGCGGTGCGTGTCAATGGAATGCGCAGACGTTCGGAGGAGATTTCAACCTGCACGAGATCGGTGGGAAGCGCTATGTACCCAGGGCGTGCCTAGAACATGTCATATTTCAGTAGAACTGATACAACGGACGAGCCTGTACCGCTGTGATGCAATCGCCGAGGACTCGGTCTATCTCCGAAGCTGCTTGGTCTTTGTGCTCGAGCATTGCCTGAGACGAAGTGAACTGCTGCGCACACTTGAGATAGGCGTCGTAGCTTTGTGAACTATCAACCAACGAAGAGGTGGAGCATGTAAGACGAACGCACCGGCCGTCTCCAAGGGTGTGGTGCAACATAGGTTTCGACTTTTGCTGCTTAGTGCTCGGGGCCCCAACAAGGTGCAGAACGGGAACCATTTCTGAGAATGCTGAAGAGGCAGGTTGTAAGAGTCCAGAGTCCAGGTTCCTAGTATCAAAACTGATGAATAAGACTTACCTCCCGCGATTCCATTGGTAGCCGACAATTCACCTACTCCGAATCTGTTGGAATCTTGAGGAGGCCTTCCTTGAAATACGAGACAGTTCAACAAACGTGGTTACGACGACTCCGATCGAAGACTCCTTGACTCTCGAATACCCATCCGCTGCATATGCCGCGTTGAGCTCATTACTGCCAAAGGCCAGTCAGTGATAGGTAGAAGATATAAACGGAAGATGTTTACCAGTTTCCAACCCAGTTAATTGTCGGATGGTCCTCGACCAGATCCTTCGCAAAGCAAATGTTAGGAGCCACTTCTGATATTGATAATAACGAGGATCAGCTCGCCAAGAAACCAAGGTTGAAGTCTCCCGGAACCCCAAAGATGGACTATACATGCATTAGCCAGAATTAAAACAACAATACAGTCGGAGCTCACAGTGACACCGAGTTGTTCGAGCCGAGTGAGGATGTAATTCCCAATGCTAATGTGATGAGTACCTTGCTGCGATCTGAGGTCGTGGATGTCGAGTTTGAGACGGTGAATCTCTCCCTGGAGGGCATCGGATGATTGGGTCGACATGGCAGGTGTTGGGAGATGAGATTGGGCTAGCATTGGTTTTCATACGACCCTCAATCCAGCCCTAGACCGACCTGGATTCGTTTTCATGACGCGTAGCCTCGTCTATGACATAGTTCCACAGTTATTAGTACTACGTCTTCCACCGACGTCATACTATTGTCATCTTAGATGGAGTGCTGATTCAAATATTCAGTTTTCAGCAGTCTAGGTCAGGGGTATATCAGATCGAGGTATATCAGATACAAGGAGTGGACAAGTACAGTACATTTGGCTCGAAAGAGTTTTCCTTTGCCATGGTTTTCCAGAGTCAGAGCGTCGGATGTCCTCAAGGTACAGGTATTGAATATACTTTGCCTTCAAACGAACGGCGCACAAAAAATGAATACGATAATCAAGCGCAGATGTATTTGTGTCTCATTTGTAGATGAGGAGAAGTGTAATTTTGGCCGGCCCCTGCGACTTGATCTCAACTCCACATGAGTGACGCGCCTTCCTTCTAGGCGCTAACGGAGCGTACCCGGTGTTGTGTAACGGATTGGACTTCACACTCAGTTCTGCAGGGCTTGAAACTTACGACAAAGGATATGAGGGACCGAGGGTATAGAAACTTGGGACTCAGAGCAACCAATAACGTCAACACGTGGTTGTGTTTGTAGCACGTGATCGACGCGTTTTTTGCATTGCTGTCACGGTATTATGGACGTTAACAGCATCATCGCCGCACCGCCAGCATCGGCTAACAATTGACCATTAACCCCAGCGTCAGCCTCGGATATTCAAGCTCATCATCTTTTTTTCATATCTACTTCCACTCGATATCTAAAGTACTGATTTAGACGCGCTGACAACCTTGCTGGCTAACAAAACGAGCGGGATCAGCGCATACTAATAAACTATCCGGAACTTCCAACATATCATGTCCGAATCTGACTCGAGCAAAGAAATCCCCCCGATCCCACAGCGTATAGGTAACTGGTGGCTTGGGCGTAACCTTGGCTCAGGGTACTCGGGTACGTGCCTCAAGAAGTACTTCTACCAGAGAAATATTATCTGTTGATACAATATATATCCCTGAACAGGTTCTATATTCGAGGCGACACACGTCCACTCGCGCCAGGTTGTCGCGCTCAAAGTCCAGCACGTTGGTCATGAGTGCCCCACGAACCGTTACGAGCGCCATCTGTACCCACTACTACAGGGAGGACTTGGTATGCCCACCCTCTGGGACTCAGGTGTATTTGGATGTTGGGACTACCTTGCGATCGACCTCCTCGGCGCAAGCCTGGACAATATTAATAGGAAGATGGGCGGTCCGATACAGGCACTTGACCTGGGCAGCGTGTGTTGCATTGCTATGCAGATGGTAAGCTTGCAGTCTTTAGTAGAGTCCAATGCCCGCAAAAGACCGATTTTCTTGTGCTAATATATTTTTACGTTGTAGATTGCGCGTCTGGAGACCATGCATGCACGCGGGGTGCTGCATCGTGACATCCAGCTGGGGAATACGGTCGTTGGGCCATCACCGCACGAAAAGACACTATACATGATCGACTTTGGTTTCTCAAAACGCTACATCGACCCACATACCCGGCGCCATATCCCTGACTCAAAGGCAAAGCGTGATTTTATTGGCAACTATTGGTTCAGGTCCGTCCAAATCATTATTTTATCCAGAAAAGACGCGAACTAACAGATTGTAGTTCAGTGAATGTACATTGCCGAGGGAAAGGTGGGTGATGTAGTCTTACTCCTGTTCCTGACTCGACTTTCTGCCTTCAAGTGCCGTCCCGGCGAGATGACCTTGAAGCTGCCGCACTGATGTTTATCCATCTACTGACGCCACGCGGCCTTGCATGGACGCGCAACGGGGTCCCCAAGACCGACGACGCGCACGAACGACTGAAGCAGCAGAAGCGCCGCGCAACGCCGGAGAGCCTTTGCCGTAACATCCCAGTCGAGTTCGAAGAGTTTTTGCGCTACTGTCGCTCACTCAAGTTTGCAGAACAACCAGACTATGAGCGCTGGATCGAGGAGTTCCGTGAGCTCAAGATTGAGTATGGATATGGCGACAGCGACGATTTCGTTTGGCCCCCACCAAAACCACAGGTAGGTATAATTGACACGCACAGTGTATTTGCGCGATCGATAACTGGGCGTGATAGGTCTTACCAGCAGAAGTGGCGGCCATGTCCCCGCGGCGCATACGCACACCAGGAGTCGTCGAGCCTCAGGCTATGGCAGGTATTCTCAACGGCCTCACGAACCTGAACCTTGCAGAAGACCGAAAGATACTCGGGGACCGTAAGAATGTAGAGGACGCTGTGCGAAGTGCGCAGGCTGATCTTCAGCTCGACTCGGCAGTAACAAAAATCACTGAGGTGATTGAACTGAGCAGCGATTCGGGCAACGGGGATAGAAATGTCACACCAAAGGCGCAACGGTTGATCCAATTGGCGAGAAGAACTTCTAATGCCATCGACAATGCGGCTCTGAGCAAGCTTGTGTGGGAGTTCATTGACGTGATGAAGAGCAACAGCGGACGGACGTTAACGAAGGAGGGATCTGCATTCCTAGATGCCCTATACAAACAGCTCGCTGATCCTTCTGTATTTGTCACCCCGATGAGGCGAGTATGCCGCTCCTTTGATAACGCGCTGCTTACATCGCGCTTGTAGGACATCGCGACAGCGGTCGAATATCCAAAAACCAGAAGAGATGGAGCCTGGGCATGTAAAATTGGGTGTGGTGGCGCGACTGAAGCGCGAGGTGGCAACTGCGAGAAGCAACAAGGTGATAGCGGAGATGGTCGCGGAATTTGGCACGGCCACGAACAAGAGCCTTGGTGGAAGGACGATCACAAAGGCAAGTCGCAACCGGGGGTACCGAACTGCCGCTAATTTTAGACTCACATAGGACGGCTTTGGGTTCTTAGAGGGACTGGCATTAAGATTGAGAGATCTCCAATAGCATGTAAACTGTAATTGTGGCCTTTGGCTACCCCATGTAATATTCAAAGCGGATCCTCGAACTGTTACTCTGGAGTACTAGTCTGGACTCGTTTGAAGGGGTACCGTTGATGCCCCAGCGGAATGCACTAAAATTTATTATCGGCAACTGCCGTCCCCAGGCAGGGTGATCGGACCACTGACAGCAGTCCTTTTATACCGCCTAGCTGCCCTTTTCCCTTTCCTTAGGCCATCATGTCGCCCGAGGATTCCTCTGTCACTGTCGTTGAACAAGGCACGTTCGTTGTCCCCGACATTCCAGTGAAAGAGTTGCTCGATGCAATTCCGTAAGTTCTGCCTCGACGCGTGTAGAATTGCCTCTCAAACTACTCCCTTAGCGCGCATTGCTTCAAGCGCTCTGCCATTCGCTCCGGTGCTTACGCGTATGTGAAACATCTCGCCTGGGAGAGCTACTGTCTAACATACTACAGCGTCTGGGATATGATAGTCATTGCTGGCATTTACAAGACAGCCACGTACCTGGACTCCTTCATTGACCCCGCGATTGTCGCCCTTCCCCATCCCGCGCTCTATCCCTTCGCACGTTTCTCACTCTGGTCGTTGTACGGTTTCTTTACTGGTCTATTCGCCACTGGTCTTTGGGTCGTCGCCCATGAATGTGGCCACCAGGCTTTCTCTGAGTCCAAGTTCATCAATAACACTGTCGGCTGGATTTTACACTCGGGGTAAGTGCTAAATTTATAACATTCCCATCGGGGCCACAGCAGTCTTTTGGGGAGATGGAATCTAACACGTTTCTCTCTCTCTATAGGCTTGGTGTCCCATACCACTCATGGCGGATCACCCACGCAAAGCACCATGCATCGACTGGACATATGACCCAGGACCAGGTCTTCGTTCCGCCCACTCGCTCTGACCTTGGGCTACCCCCTCTTGACCTTTCTCGTGAAGACCGCCTTGGCTCTCGAGTTACGGAGGATGTAAAGAAAGAGCTCTGGGAGGCCCTCGGTGACTCCCCAATTGGCGCCGTCTTGGGCTCTGCTACTTACCTAGTACGTCAGCCTAATCTTGATTCGAATATGTCACTGACTACGCTCTGCAATCAGCTCGGCGGATGGCCTGCGTACATTATCACGAACGCCTCCGGTCAGAGAAGGTACCCAAAGGGCACGAACCGTATGTCACCCTTTCTTGTTGACGAGACAGTTCTTATTATAATGTAAATCTAGACTTCAAACCTAGTTCTGTCATGTTCAAGCCCCAGCAGTACATGGATATCATCATCTCTGACTTAGGAATTATTCTATGGCTCGCAGCTATAACATACTCCATCTACCGATTCGGGTTCTCCACCGTCTTCCGTCTCTACCTCGTCCCCTATCTTTGGTATGTCCAATTGCCAGAATGTTACATTCATCAACTAACGAGGTACCTACCATATGCCCAGGGTTAATCACTGGCTAGTTCTGATCACCTTCCTTCAACATACCGATCCCCTGCTCCCTCATTACCGGGCATCTGAGTTCACCTTCCCCCGTGGTGCTCTCGCCACCATGGATCGCAACCTGCTCGGTGACTGTGGCTCCGTAATGGCTTGGCTTGGTGCTCATGCTACCAATGGTATCTCTGAAACACACGTTCTCCATCACGTTTCGAGTAAAATCCCTCATTATAACGCATGGGAGGCCTCTGCAGCACTCAAGAATAAGCTCGCCAAGAGGGGCATCCATCTCCAGGGTGCTCCCGGCGGTTGGCGTGAGGTGTATCGCGTCTACAAGGAGTGCAAGGTACGTTTATCATTCTTGTTCGTTCCTCCATCTCTAACGAAATCTCTAGTTCGTTGAAGACGAAGGTGATGTTGTCTTCTTCAAGAATGCACACGGCCTTGCCAAGATGAAGCCCGTCTTTGCCGATGCCACCAGCGACTCTGGTGTCGACATTGTTGATCATGATAAATAGAGGATGGATATCACGTAGACAGACGGATAAGGATTCCGTACATACCCTAGACCTCGTCACGTCCTTTGCGATATTGCTTTTTGTCAGTGTAAAAATGAACATCCTAGGGATGATGATAATTATGAATTGACGACTCTAGACTAGACTTCGCGCTCTTTTAACAGTACACTTGCGCATTGCTAAGAAATTCTACGGTGTAGGATAAAGATTTGATCAATTTACCAGGCGCATCATCACGCAAAGTTGTTCAAGATGAAGTGTACTGTTTTATTGCAGCTATAAATGAAACGAGTCCAAAAAGTCAACGTCCAAGGGAACTATATTTGCAGGTAAGATTACCCTCCCCCTCGATAAAAGTAGTCGATCGTTGATTTAAATCATGCGCGTATAGATCGCAGAGCTCGAGGTTATCGCTATATACATTGGAATGCCCTTGTCTAAGGCTTAAGGCTCCGATCCTGTCACGTCGAGTGGCTTCTGACCCGACCCGACAATGCTGGCTGCCGGAGGATGAAGAAATGGTAACTCCAAGTGTTGTGGAAGTGGGGCCGGCGGAATTAGTTATGAGTTGAAATTTTTTGCTCCTTATATGTTTTATGCTGCTTGATATTTATCGTCTATAAATGATATTGTCTTGTTAGCTACAGCTCCGGTCCCTTCTATACTACTGGCCGCCTGGCGAAATGGCATCGCGTCTGACTACGACCTAGTTGTAATCAGGAGATTGCAGGTTCGACCCCTGCGGTGGTCA